>WSXT02063648.1:0-26944 GCA_011762715.2 Neuroterus valhalla
AGTACTTTCCCGCCCGCTTCGTCAGCGGCCTGCAATCCGCCATTTTGCGCCGGATATACATGGACGACAAGGCGCTTCTTCAATGTATTCGGGCGAAAAATCATTTTTCTTGATCAGAAATACAATTTTCAGTAAAAACCTCATCTGTTTTGTTGGAAATCCGATTATTCTTATGCAAATTAAACTTTTCATTGAAGTCATCTTCTTCGGTTGAGAATACAAATTTGATGAAAAATGCATTTATTTCTTTTATTGAGTTCAATTATCTCGTTTGTTCAGAATTTGACTAAAGGATTGAAGATTTATCAACTTTGTTGGAAGTTCAATCATTCTTTTGAAAATTCAACTTTTATGTCAGGAGATAAATTTCTCTCTGAAAATTAATTTCTACAGAAAATGGAACTTCTTGGAAATAATGAAATTTTTGTCTCGAAATTGCAACGATTGCCCAATATTGACAGATTAGTGGATTTAGATTGCAAAAATTATACATTCCTTTACATTAAAAAATTTTCAGAAATAAAAAATTATTAAAACAAGAATGCTTCAGTTTAAACATTGAAAGAAGAATTTGTTCATGATGGAAAAAGTAAGCAGTGAGAAAAGATTTGAGAGTGACTAACGACTTGAGTTGAAAAGAACGAGGTTACAATGTGCCAGGGGTGGGGGGTGGTGATAAAGAAAATTGAAGTCTCTTTATGAAGCGATGTCCTCCAAGTAATCCAGCATCTCGTGCATTTATCAGATAAAAAAGTTTTGAAATTCCCCTTTAATATAAAATAATGATTTTTTTTGTTAAAAAAAAGGATCTGAAACTACAATTTAAATTCTATTAAAAATAAATGATGAAATATGATTTAAGTTTTCAAATGGAAGAAATAATTCTTGAAATTGTGGTAGAAAAGTGGAGAAACATCCGAGACTCCACCCTATCATTTTCACATCTGTAATTTCCTGCTCCTCCATCTATCATTTCCTTTCTCATGTCTTCATCTTTTCCTCTTCTCTTTTTTCCATTTTTTCTTTTTCCTTCACTTTTTCCTTATCTTTATCTCATTCATCTATCTTCTTGACTTTTTTTCTTCCTGCAAACAGATAAGTATCCTCTCCAGTACTCTTCGCTTTTATTCAACTTTTTATTCCTCTTCAGAAGTTGGTTTTTATTCCTTTGAAATATGAATCAGTTTCTGATATTTTATCCTTTTAACGATATATTTAGAATTAGATCAATATGATGTGAGATTTTTTTTTCAGATTTCCGGTCTCTCAAAATGATTAATGAATACGCATCAGGAGTTTCCAATTCGTTTTTTTTCTGCTGAAACCTAATTTTATAAACTAAAAATTCTACTTCTTAGTTTGAAATTTCATCATTTCGTTGAAAATTTCACACCTTTTTTAAAAATGATTCTTTTTCGTTGAAAATTCAACTATCTGAGGGAATATCAGAACGTCCTTTAAGAAAGTTATTCTTTCTGGTTGAAATTTCAACTTTTTTGCTGAAGATTCAACTATTTTGGAAGGAAATTCTTTCATGGTTGAAAATTGCATAACTTTTTCAAAAACTGATTCTTTTTCGTTGAAAATTCAACTATCTGAGGAGAAATCAAAACGTCCTTTCAGAAAGTTATTCTTTCTGGTTTAAAATTAAACTTTTTTGTTGAAGATTCAACTATTTTGGAAGGAAATTCTTTCATGGTTGAAAATTGCATAATTTTTTCAAAAAATGATTCTTTTTCGTTGAAAATTCAACTATCTGAGGAGAAATCAAAACGCCCTTTCAGAAAGTTATTCTTTCTGGTTTAAAATTAAACTTTTTTGTTAAAGATTCAACTGTTTTGGAAGGAAATTCTTTCATAGTTAAAAATTGTATACTTTTGTTAAAAAATTATTCTTTTTCGTTGGAAATTCAACTATTTGAGGAGAAATTAAACGTTCTTTCAGAAAGTTATTCTTTCTGGTTGAAAATTCAACTCTTTTGTTGAAGATTCAACTATTTTGGAAGGGGATTCTTCCATAGTTGAAAATTGTATAATTTTGGAAAAAGATGATTCTTTTTCGTTGAAAATTCAACTATCTGAGGAAATATCGAAACGTCCTTTCAGAAAGTTACTCTTTCTGGTTCAAAATTCAACTTTTTTGTTGAAGATTCAACTATTTTGGAAGGGAATTCTTTCCTAGCTGAAAATTGTATAATTTTGTTAAAAGATAATTCTTTTTCGTTGAAAATTCAACTATCTGAGGAGAAATTAAAACGCTCTTCCAGAAAGTTATTCTTTCTGGTTGAAAATTCAACTTTTTTGTTGAAGATTCAACTATTTTGGAAGGGAATTCTCCTATAGTTGAAAATTGTATAATTTTGTTAAAAAATGATTCTCTTTCGTTGAAAATTCAACTATTTGAGGGAAATATCAAAAATTCCTTTCAGGAAGTTATTCTTCCATGTTACAAATTTAACTTTTTTGTTGAAAATTCAACTATTTTGGAAGGAAATCCTTCCTTTGTTCAAAGTTTCATCATTTGGTTCGAAATTGTGTAATTTTATTAAAAAATTATTCTTTTTCGTTGAAAATTCAACTTTTTGTTGAAGATGAAAAAGTCATTTCAGAATTTTTTTCTTCTTGGTTCAAAATTAAACTTTTTTGTGGAAGATCCAACAATTCTAGGAGAAAATTCTCCTATAGTTCGAAATTTCATCATTTGGTTTCAGATTGTATAATTTTGTTAAAAAATTATTCTTTTTTGTTAAAAATTCAACTATTTGCGAAAAAACCAAAACGACCTTTCAAAAAAATATTCTCTATGGTGGAAAATTCAACTATTTGGAAAAAAATCAAAATGACCTTTCAGAAAGTTATTCTTTCTGGCCAAAAATTCAGCTTTTTTGTTGAAGATTCAATTATTTTAGAAGGAAATTCTTCAGTAGTTCTAAATTCCATCATTTGGTTCCAAATTGTATAATTTCCCATAATGGTTAACATTTGAAGCAAATTTAATGAAGAGTTATTTATTTTTGTTTTAGAAGATAACTTGATATTCTTGGTAAAGATTCATCTTTTATGGTCTCAAATTTTATCATTTAGATCAAAACTCTACAATTTTGTTAGACAGTCGTTATTTACAGTGAAAAATTCTTGTATTTTGCCATATGTTTCCTTTGATTATAATGAAAATCAACGATTTAGAAAATTTTCTTTTTTTTCAATAATAAATTTTGTTGGTCAATTAGTCAATTCTTTTCCGTTGAAAATACGTGTTCTAGGTTGGAAAATTCAACTTCCTAATTCGAAATTTTATAATTTTTTAAAAATCCTACACTTTTTAGAAAAAGATTCTTCTTCGTTGAAAATTCAACTTTTTTAGAAGAAAATCAAAACGGCCTCTCAGGAACTATTCTTCGTTGTCAAGAGTTAAGCTAAATTTTGGGAAGAAATTCATTTATAGTTCAAAATTGTACAATTTCGTTAAAAAACGATTCTTTTTTGTTGGAAGTTTAACTATTTGGGGAAAAAAATCAAAACGACTTTCCCAAAAGTTATTCTTTCTAGATAAAAATTCTTTTTTTTTTCTCGTTTAAGTCAACTATTTTAGAGGGAAATTCTCTCATAGTTCGGAATTTCGTCTCTTAGTTCAAAATTTTTTGATTTTGTTAAAAAACGATTCTTTTCCGTTGAAAATGTAACTTTTTGAGAAAAAAATTAAAAAGGAGCTTCCAGAAAGTTATTCTTTCTGGAAATTATTCTTTCTCCACTCAACCTCTTTTTTAAAGGTTCAATTATTTTGGAGGGAAATTCTTCAGTAGTTGAAAATTCGATCATTTAGTTGAAAAATGTATATTTTTGTAAAAAATGGTTCTTTTCCGTTGAAAAGGCAACTTTTTGAGAAAAAGATAAAAATGACCTTTCCGAAAGTTATTCTTTCTTGTCAAGAAATACAATCTTTCGTTAAAGATTCAACTACGCTAGAAAGAAATTTTTCCATTGATTAACATTTCATCATTATGTTAAAAATCAACAATTTGGCGGAAATTTGATTTTTGTATAATTAAAAATTTGTTGGTCAATTATTGAATTCTTTCCCAATTAAAATACGTATTTTTAATTTAAAAAATCACGTTTAGTTAAAAATTCAACTTCTCCGTTAGAAAAATCAAACTACTATTTCATAAATTCTTTTAACCGGTTAAAAATTCATAATTCTATTCAAAAATTTTTCTATTTGTTGAACATTCAGCTGCTTTATTGAGAAAAATAACAATGATCATCAATTTGAAATTAAACTTTTCGGTTGGAATTTGAACATCTTGGTTGAAAATCATTATCCAAGTTGAATATTTCTCATTTCAGTTGAAAGTCATCCTTCTGGTTGAAAATTTGACTGTTTAGATGGAAATTCGCCTCTTTTTGTTATTGAAAATTAATTTCCTCAGGTATAAAATTCAACTTCCGAGATGAAGTTTCATCATTCTTGTTCGAGATTCCTTAAGTTTTTGAAAAATCAATTATTTTTAGTTTAAAATTCATTTTCCTTGGTTTGAAATATCTACTTTTTTATTTTTAGCTAAGCTTTCTTGGTTGAGAATTGTACTTATTTGTCACAACAATTTTCTTGAGAAGTCATCCTTTTTGGTAGAAAATTAGAATTCTCTGGTTGAAAATTCAACAATCCGGTGGAAAATTCAACTACTTCGTTAAAAATTTAACTTCTTTTAAAGACAATTTTGTTTGGTAAGAGATTCATAATTTTTGTTGAAAATCCGTGTTTTTTAAACTTAGTTTTCTTTTTTCTTTTTGAAAATGCAACTGCTCCGTTAACAATATCTCTTCTGGTCATCATTCAACTATTTTTATGAAAATTTTATTTTTGTGGTTAAAGACTCAACATTTCTTAGAAAATTTTTTTTTTTTAACTTAGAATTTACTCATTCTATGTTTGGTTAATGATTTATCTCTTTGGTAAGGAATGAGAGTATTTGGTTAACAACTTATTCTCCTAGTTGCAAAAGTTCAACTCCTTTGTTTTAAATATTTCTATTTGGTTGATGATTCATAATTTTGGTTGGAAAATAATCTATTTGATTCAAAATTCGACTGATCTGTTGAAATCGGTTTTTTTTAAAACTTATTTCTTCAAATAAAACAGTCGACCATTCCAGTTAGAGATTTATTATTTTAGTTGCAATTTCATTTATTCGGTTAAAAATTTATTCTGTAGAAAAGGACTCATTGTTTGGTTCAATTTTCATCTTTTAAGGTTAAATTCAGATGTTTTCGAATAGAAATTTAAGAAGATTTTGTCTGGAATATCAACTATTAATTTATTTTTTTCAAAATTAATATTTTTTAGTGGAAAATTCAACTGCTTGGTTCAAAATTGAACTTTCCTGTCAAGCATTATTTTTTTCAACTAAATTTGATCTTTTTTGAATGAAAATTCAACAATTTTTTAACCAATTTTGTATGTCTTGTTGCAAACTCTTTTTTTTTTTTTGGTAAAAAGTAAGGTTAAAAATTCAAATTTTTTGTCAGAAAGTTTATCCTGTTGTTCATAAAATCATTTTTTCGATAAGGAGTTCATCTGTTTGTTTGAAAATTGATCTTTTATAGTTCAAAATTAATTTTTTCTGAAAGAAAGTTACAAAAATTTTGGGTTTGCAAAATTGAATCACTTTGATGGTTTAGAAAAACATAAGGCTTCCGATTTTCCCATGTCTATGCGAACCTCCCATCAGTATTCCTATTTACTACCTTTTTTTCATCATTTTTGAAAAGTTGGGAAAAATTGTTATTTGACAGGATTTTTTCCAAAGATATCAAAATGGAGGAAAATTCCTTTTGGAGATTCTAGTAAGCTTTATCACAGTTTCCGCCTTGCCGACTTCCTTCATATCAGAATGCAGCATATGCAGCTTTACATATATAGCGAAGCGAGGCTCAAATCCAGCCAGTCATAAATCAATATGATATCACAGAACATCTACATTGTAATAATATGTATTTTGCAATAAAAATTCTCAGTCTTTCCTTGAAAATCTTTCATTTTGTGCCAAAAATATTCAACCATAAAAAACCCTGCTGCATTACCCTTCTTGCGCCTCTACCTTAATTTTATTATCTCTATAAACCTTCCCCGCTTCACATCTCTTCCTTTCACTTTCATATATTCTAAGTCCTTAATATTGCCCCCTCTACAAGCAGAGTTTCACATTTACCTTTCACTACTCTTTATTTTCCATATCTTTCTCCTTTCTTCACTCTTCTCAAAATTTTTTGCTACTCTTACCTTTCTCCCCTTCCCAAACGCATTTTTACCCCTTCTACTCCTTACCCTCCTTGCGTGTTTTTCTGTCCTTTTCTACTCCTCACTCTTCTTTCCCCTATCATTTGGACACCCCTGTTTTTCCCTCTCTAATTCGATCATCATGCATACCGACATCTTCTCTGCCATCCATATCCTTCCATGATACAATCGTTTTTTCTAGATCTACCACCATTTGTGGCCTTTCGGCCCATCTCCTCTAACTATAATTATATCTACAGCAATGTTTACATAACTACCGTTCCTCCGCTTTCATCTCGTTCATTCTCCACTCGTCTTCAAAATTTTTTGACACTCTCACCTTTCTCCCCTTCCTAAACGCATTATTACCCCTCCTTCTCCTCACCCTTCTTGCGTGTTTTTCTGTCTTTCCACTCCTCACTCTTCTAGCCCCTACTATTTGGAACACTCTGTTTTCCTCTCTGCTTCGGCCCTCATGCACACTCTCTATTCTTCACCATCTCTATTCTCACACTCTACAACCGGTTCCTCCACATCTCCCACCATTCGTCACACTTTGGTCCAACTCCTTCGACTATAATTACATCCACACCAATGTTAACCTTTAATTCACTTCATCACCTTCATAATTTACTTTCTTACATCATGACGAGTTAATGGAAATTTTTTGCATGGTTTCCCTTTATTTATGATTCGTCTCCTGAGAGTGCACATAACTACCATTCCTTCGCTTCCATCTCGTTCATTCTCCACTCGTTTTCAAATTTTTTGCCACTCTCACCTTTCTCCCCTTCCCAAACGCATATTTACCCCTCCACCTCTTCACCTTTTTTGCGTGTTTTTCTGTCTTTTTCAACTCCTTACTCTCCTAGCCCCTACTGTTTGGACACCTTTTTTTTTTCGTCTCTACTTCGACACTCATGCCCACTCTCTATTCTCTACCATCTCTATCCTTATACTCTACACCGGCTTCTCCTACATCTACCACCATTTGTGGCCCTTTGGTTCAACTCCTTTAACTATAATCATACCTACGCCAAAATTGACCTCAAATTCACTTCATCACCTTCATAATTTACTTTCTAACATCATTGCGAGTTTATGGAGTTTGTTTTGCACGGTTTTCCTTTATTTATGATTCGTCTCCTGAGAGTGTATATAACTACTGTTCCTTCGCTCCCATCTCGTCCTTTCTCCATTCTTCTCCAAATTTTTTGAAACTCTCACCTTTCTCCTCTTCCCAAACGCATTTTGACCTCTCCTGCTCTTCACCTTTCTTACGTGTTTTTCTGTCTCTTCCCAATCCTCACTCTTCTAGCTCCTACCATTTAAACACCTCTGTTTTTCCTCTCTACTTAGACCATCATTCATACCTGCTCCCTCTTCTCTACCATCCATATCTTTACCCGATACAACTGTTTTTTCTACGTCTCCCACCATTCGAGGCCGTTTGGTCCGACTCCTTCAGCTATAATTACATCGACACCGATGTTTACCTCAAATTCACTTCATTAACTTCTTAATTTACTTTCTCACATCGTAGTGAATTTATGGAATGTGTTTCGCATGTTTTTTTATTATTTATGATTTTTCTCCTGAGAGTTTACATAACTACCGCTCCTTCATTCCCATCTTGTTCTTTCCACACTCTTCTTCAAATTTCTTTCTTCAAATTTTCTGCCAATCTGACCTTTCCTCCCTTTCGGAACGAAAATTTACCCTTCCTACTTTTCCCCTCTATCACGATTTTTTCTGTCTTCTCCTACTCTTAATTCTTCAAGCCTTTCCCATTTGGATCTCTCTCTCTCTCTTTCCTCTTCTTACTCCACAACCCTTACGCATATATCCTTTCTTGTTTCTCTATCCTCTCAACCCTGACACTTTCCGAACTTTTTTCTTATATCCCTTACCATTTGTGGCTCTCTGGTCAAACTATCTTGATTATAGATTCATCTACCCCTTTGCTTGCCTTGAATTGGCTACATCACCTTCGTAAGTTCACATTGTTACATTCTTACAAATTTTCACCTATCACACGATTCTCTCATTTTATTAATAATGTGCTTCCTTAGGGTTTACATAACTTCTGTTTCTTAAAATCTGTTTTCATCTTCTCCTTTTCCTTTTCCTTTTTTCCACTCTTATCCTTCTATTTCTCTTTCAAGCTCCCTTGTTCTTTCCCTTCATCTCTGACAGCTCTTTCTGCCTCGTTGATATATACTTCTTCTTGTCCCTCCTTCCCTGATATTGCTTAATCACCCTCTAGCAGTCCCCTCCTTTCTTTTTTGCTATTGTACAACCATCTTATACTTGCTATCATGCCTTTCCTACCCATTCACATACTCCAAACTTCCTCTTCTTATTCTTCCCTATTTACACTGCTTTTTTACTTTGTACCCCTCTCTGTATCAAACTATTAATTTGCCTATCTCTCCCCTAATTCCTTCTCTAGATATTTAACCAATCTTTCTCTTTTTATTTCCTTAATTTATCTCTATTGATCCCCATGTCCTCCCTTATCTGTCACCTGCCCTTTTCTACCTATTTTTTACAATTCCCTATAGTCTATCTTTCCACTTTCTTGTATCACTTATAATAAAGCACACTCTTCCCTTTCTTCTTCTCAACGCGTTTACTTTACGACCCTTTTTCCTGTTGATTCCATCTCTTTGCAATACTTTGTCATTGACCCTCTTCCCTGTTCCCCTTCCATAGTTTCTCTTCAAATTTCCATTTCTTCATTCCTTTTGTGATCCTCATTTATCTCTTTTGGCCTCTTTTCTTACCATATTACTCGAACTTTTGAAATGCTCAATGTCCATCTGATATCTTATTATCCTAGCTTCTATCCTAATCCTTCCCGGAATATGCATTCCATATTCCTGTATCTGCAGATATGGAGAAATCTGAAGGACTCAGTGAAAGTTTCGAGAAAGAAATGCAGAATCTAGAGCAAAGACTAAAGCAGCAAGGGAAGCCTTAAAGAGGAGTGTGGGAGTAAAAAATTAGGTTGGGGAAAATACAGAGCTCAATCTAGAAGAGGTAGGGGAAATAGGAGACGAGGGTCAAAATGAGGGAAAATTCACAAAAAAAGAAGGAGGAATGACAAGGAATGAGGGAGTGGAGAGAGGGATAAATATAGTGACTTTTTCGAAATTTCCAAACCCTTTCTTTCTGAAAGTCATGCTATTCCAGCAGCAGACCAGCGTAGAGGAAGATATAAGGGTTAGGATGATGAATATGGGAAAGAAGCAGAGAGATATTACGAGAGGGGATATCTCTGAAGAGGTAAAAGAGGAAGAGGAAAGAGGCAGAAATTGTAGCAAACACAGGCCATACAAGTGGAGAAGGTGAGGATAGAGAAGAGGTGTAAAGAAAATATATTGCTAGGTTTAAGGAAGAGTTATAACCCTATTATATCTCTGCCTTATTCCTTTTCGATTAAAGAAGCATCGCAAAACAGTAGATGCGTGGAGGGTGCAAAACTCGGGGAATTCAAAGTAGAGAGGGGAAAAAAAGAGAAGAAGAATGCACAGGAGAGAGGGAAAGAAGAAGGAGTGTAGTGTACATAGAGTAAAAAGAGAATTCACAGCGCATAAAGCTCAAAAAGAAAATGTGCGATGAGGATTCAAAAGATAGGAAGTGGAGATGAAATAGGAAGAGGTATACATGAGAGAGGCTCAGTATATTAGGGAGAGGGTGAAGTTGGCAAGCACCTGCAGGTGGAAGGGATAGTCGGGTAGAGGATGGGAGGAAACATCAGGAAAAATAATTGGGAGAGATGAGGGAGAGTTATGACCTTCGCCAATCTCTGCCCTCATACCTCTGGATTTAGGAAGTAGCGCGAGGAGGATAGGAGCGTGGCGACTGCAAACCCAGGTTGACGGAGTCGGGGAAGCTTAGGAGAAGATTTGACATGAGGAGGAAGGGCTTAGCGTGTAAGGCGTGAAGAAGAAATTCAAAGGGTATGCAGCTTTTGAGGGAAAGATGTGATAAGAATTTTCAAAATGGGGAAGAAAGGTTCAATAAGGTGAGAAATATATCAGAAAAGGCCAGAATGAGTAGAGTAGAGCAGATGAATGAGTAGACGGAGAGTTATTACTAACTTCCATATCTACACACCTTCGTCTAGATCGAGAAGAAAGTGCAAGGATGATAGATGTTTGTAGGCTGCAAAGCTGATGGGACGAAATAGAGAAAGCAGAACGGAGCGGAAAAGGTTGAGCAGAAGGAAGGAGAAGAAGAGAGCTTCGTGCGTGAGAATTAAGGAAGAAGTCAGAAGGTTTGAAGCTTTAGGAGAAAAAGAGGTGAGTAGAGGGGCTTGGTATGTAAGGGATTGGAAAACAAGCCAGAGAGTATATCACTCCGTAGAAATGGGCCAATGAGAATTTAGAGGATACGGAAAGGAGGCTAAATGAAGGCGCCAGTTTCGTCCTGAAACTGAGTAGATAAGAAGATAAGAAGATAAGAAGATAAGAAAAATATTAAAGATGGGAAGATGGTAGAAGATAGAAGTAGATGGGAGTAGAAGGGACAAAAAAGATAGGACAAATGAGAAGACGGATGTAGAAAGAAGTCACAGGGGGTAGGGATCGACTTAAGCTGATAGAGCTGAGCTTCTAATGAGGATTTGGAAGATGATGATGAGAAAGTTTATGGGGAGAGGTATATAAGAGACAGGGCCAGACAAAGAGGGGGAAATCAAGTTATAGAGCGTATGGAGGTGGCAGGTACGGTCGAATAGAGGATAACACATCTTGAGAGTCAATATCCTTCTCACTTCTATCTTTCACTTCAGATGAGTACTCACCTGAAAGATGGTGACCTTCTTCAGAACGGAGAGGTTGACATGAAGCGCCAGCTCTGTTTTGAGCTTATCTGGTAGCAGACCAAGAGCAGTGTTGATGTCACCTCCTCCCTGGATGCGTCCTCTGGACCAGCTGTAGTCGTACCACCTTAGGACCCTCCTTTTCATCCCCCCAGGTACCTTGTGATGTCTCATGTACGTTTTTGCCCCATCCAGGAGTCTCTCGAACTCCAGCCGATTCGCGTTTCGATTGGTGATGACGTTTCCTACTTGTCCGACTATCGTCGCAAAAATAAAGACTCCGATGAGGTAGCTGATGATGGTGAAGACATATCTGTGAAGCAACATACAAAAAAAGGTTCGATTAGTCGTCATCAGGCTCATGTCGCCCAGATTAGACGAGCGGCCCCCGCCGGAGCCTTCCTCTTTCTTTTTTAATCTCTCTTTATCTTTATTTTTATCCAACTTTATCTTTATCTTTAGGTTTAACTCTATCTTTAGATTCAGATATATATAAGGCGCGTGAATTTCCCTTAAAGGTTACTCACAGTTTCCTCTTGTCTGAAGTCAGAATATCAAGAGGCTGGGAAGTTCTAAATTAAGATCCCTGTTACTGACCTTTAACGGCATCTCAAACCCATCACGAGTTGGGGCTAGGTTAAGGAAATGAGAAAGTATCGAGAGTGGAAAATGGGAAAAGGAAGGGATAAGGGGTGGCGAGAATAGGGGAAGTGATGGGACGTAGGTGGAGGAGAAGTAAGAGAAGAAGAGAGAGCGAGAGAGGGTATTGAATGGAAGTAGGTTGAAAAAAAATGTGAAGGGTGGGGAATCATCATGAAGCTCCAGGTAAGTTAGGGAGGGGAAATGGTAAAGTATTAGGGGTAAAAGGAGGATGAGAAGAAGGGGATAAGAGAAGCGAGGATAGGTGAGATGATGGAACGTGAGTGGAGAGAGTAAGAAGGAGAAGAAAGATGGGAGAGCAGGATAAGATGATATATGAGTTTTGACAGGAGTATGATGAAAGGAGAACGAATCTAAAAGAAGTGTTCTAGAGGAAAGAGAGAAAAAGAAAGTGTTATGGTGGAATAGGACCGAATAAGATCACAATTTAGCGAGCAAACAAACCATTGGAAGTTCTTGATGTCGATAAATGTCGATAATAGGAATCTATAGTTGAAAATTGGCGTTGGACCATCTATTTCGAGAAAAATGGAGCAAATTCATGCGCCTCATCTCTCATCTATATTATCTTGATCTTTTCATTCATATCTTGAATTTTCTTTCGAGCAAATCACTTTCCTGATTACGATCTTTGACAATTAATTCCTCTTTCTCTAAGACTGATCTTCTATGCTTGTTTCCTCCTTTACCTCCTCCAAAAACTCGTTTCCGCTATCTCCGTTCCTCAAGGTCATTAAACCTATAATTTCGTTTGTTTGCCTCATTCAAAATTTTGAAAGTGCCCACTTTGTCTCGTCCCAATCTTCAATTCCTAACCTCTTTTCCCCCGATAATCCTCACTTTTGCAACACTTCTGTTTGGACTTTTCCGGAAAGAAAACCTTCCGATTTCAAGTATCCACCGGGATTCATGGTTTAGTAAAGTTTATTCTAATACCGTATCATCTTTCTAATAATTAAAGGAAGATAATAAACCCATCGTAAAGTCCGAAATTCATTGATTTAGAATTCAAACATAGAAATAATGATTCGTTTGCACAGATTTATTTTCTAAAGGACTCGAACAATTGTCAAACGCTCCACTCATTTAGAGTGCCGTTTGCGGTCTACATACGAGCTGGGTGGCTTAGCTCGTGAACGCAGTCAGCCTATCAGGCGAGAGAGGGAGTACCGCGTTGCTATGAGCCGAGTTGATTGGGCAAATAATCTTAGAACTAAGTTTTGTCCAATCAACTCGGCCCGTACCAACGTCTCACCCCCTCCATCGCCTACTAGGCTGACTGGGTTCACGCACTAAGGCCGTTATGCTTTCCGGACGCTCATCCGTTGAAACGCTACATTTATATAGAAAGACGTTTGCGGTCTACATACAGGCTTAGGCAGATTTTTACAATATGTAGACCGCGAACGTCGCTTTACATGAATGGAACGTTCAACGAGTAATTGTTAAAACGCTTCATCTATATAAAGTGACGTTCGCAGTCTACATACGGGCTCAGGTAGATTTTTACAGTATGTAGCCCGCGAACGTCAGTTTAAACGAGTGGAGCGTTTGACCAGTAATTGAGCGTCCGGGTAGCATGACGGCCTTACCGCACGGACCCAGTCAGCCTAGTAGACGAGAGAGGGGATAACGCGTTTCTATGAGCCGAGTTGATTGGACAAATAATCATAGAACTAGGTTTTTTCCAATCAATTCGGTCCGTACCAACGCGTATGCCCTCTCTCTCTCTCTCCTAGTAGGCTGGCTGAGTTTACGCGTTAAGGCCGTTATGCTTTCCGGACGCTCAATTGTTGAAACGCTCTATTTATGTAAAGTGACGTTTGTGATCTACCAACGGGCTAAGGAAGATTTTTACAGTATGCAGACCGCGAACGTCACTTTATATGAGTGGAGCGTTAGACCATTGACCAGTAATTGTTAAAACGCTCCATTTATATAAAGTGTCGTTTTCGGTCTACATACGGGCTGAGGTAGATTTTTACAGTATGCAGACTGTGAACGTCGCTTTATATGAGTTGAGCGTATGACCATTGACCAGTAATTGTTGAAACGCTCCATTCATACAAAGTGACGTTTGTGGCGTACATGCGGGCTAAGATTGATTTTTACAGTATGTCGACCACGAACGTCACTTTACATGGGTGGAGCGTTTGAACATTGACCAGTAATTGTTAATACGCTCCATTTATATAAATTGACGTTTGTGGTCTACATACGGGCTCAGGTAGATTTTTACAGTATGTAGCCCGCGAACGTCAGTTTAAACGAGTGGAGCGTTTGACCAGTAATTGAGCGTCCGGGTAGCATGACGGCCTTACCGCACGAACCCAGTCAGCCTAGTAGGCGAGAGAGGGGATAACGCGTTTCTATCGGTCGAGTTGATTAGACAAATAATCTTAGAACTAAGTTTTGTCCAATCAACTCGGACCAAATTAACGCGTATCCACTCTCTCTCCTACTAGACAGACTGGGTCCACGCGCTAAGGTCGTAAGACTATCCAGACGCTCAATTGTTAGAACGCTCAATTAATATATAGTGGCCTTCTCGATTCGAATCTGGGATGAGATAGATTTTCCCGGTTCTCAAACATAAAAAATGGAATTCCTGAATTATTATTCCGATTTTTGAAAATTCTGAACATGAATAAGCCATTTACAGGCTCTCAAACAATAGGAAAAGAAATCACAAAACTATGATTTACTTCAATTCTGGAGGAATTATTTTTTCTCTTCCATTTACAATAGTATTCAAATGGAATGATTCTTCCACAGTGGTCTGAAAGTTCCGTTTCTCAGAGAGCTACTAAAATGACATCCGAGTATTAGGGAAGCTCGCCTTTTTCCCTAGTCGCTGACTTTTCTTATGTAAAACCAGGAAAGGATTTCCCGGCCAGCCATTTGCAAGATGGTTTACGAGAGTCGACTTCTGAAGAAATTACCTTGATTAAAATATCGAGGACTTGCAGGAGAAGACAGAAGTTGGAAAAAAAGGACGCTGGGAGGAAGAAAGAGGGTCGAGTGGGCGTAGAAGTGGGACAGGGAGTAGAGTGGGTGGGGGAGGAGGGAGACTATGGAGTGCTTGGGAAAAACGGGAAGAATGAGGTTAAAAGAGGAAGTGCTCTTAGCGGCACTGTTTCCGCGTTAATAGTTCCCGGGCCTCCAGACAAAAACGATTATTAATATTTCAATAATGGATGTTGTGAAATACTCATGGGGCTCCAAATTTTTATATTTGCATTATCTACAAAGATAAAACGTTTCCTTTTATAGCATCAATCCAAACATTTAGGCAAGATGAAAATGGAGCATTTTACCGATTACTGGTAAGACGCTCCAATTATGTAAAGAGGCGTTCTTGGATTCAAGTCTGTCTGGGGAAAATTTTTTCTCATTCTTTAATAGTCATTTTTCCAAAGTCATCTTTATTCTTAAATAATTAATTTAAGACGTGAATTTTATCGATTACTGGTCTAAGAGTTATTTGAAATGAGGAAAAATCTGCCGCGGCCCGGATTTGAATCGGGATTCGCTATTATACAAGAGTGGGGCGTTACCAATTACGCTACCGGGGCATACAGCAGACATTCTCTCATTCATCTTGCCCTAATTTCAAAATTAACTGGGTATTATTCTGTGATATTTCAAATTTTGACATTTTTTTTGGTTTATTTCACGCAATTTTTATTTTGAGAAGAAATGGTCATCTCCAAAATTTTGCACTCATTATTGTTGTAAACCTGATTGGCATTCATACAAATTGGAAGATAATAATTATTGAAAGATATTATTTTCATAGTCACGTCTGAGATCCATTTATTCATCATTTCAAACAAGCAGTAATGAGGAATAATGGAAAAAAATCATTTGGAGAATGAAATAAATCTGCATCACCCGAGATTTGAACCTAGAACGTGACTATACATGAGTGGAGCGTTCAACCAGTAGACGGTAAAACGCTCTACTTATATAGAGTTCCTGATTCAAATCTGGTCGGAGGCAGATTCTTTCGCCTTTTCCAAATAACTTTTTTTCTGAATAATTCCTTATTTCTGAAACAACACAAAGAAAACCATTCCGTTTCATGGAAACAAATAAGAACTAGGAAAGATGAAAATGGAGCGTTTTTCCGATTACTGGTAAAACGCTTCAATTGTGATAGGCGTTCCTGGTTTCAAGTATGGGCTGAAGGAGATTCTTTCTTATTATTCAAATAATTGTTTGTCCAAAATATTCTTTATTCCTGATTTCTCTAGATTCTGAAATAACTGAGTATTGGTATAACGACTTACTTCCAAAATTTTTAACTCATTATTGCTGCAAACCTGATTGTCTCTCAAATGAATTGGAATATAATGATTAATGGAAGATATTATTTCCATAGTTATATCTGAGAATTATTCACTCATAGTTTCAAACAATCAATAATAAGGATTAATTGAAGAAAAATCGTTCCAAGAATCAAAGAAATCTGCCTCACCCTGGATTTGAACCAAGAACGTCACTGTGCATGAGTGGAGCGTTCAACCAGCAGACGGTAAAACGCTCCACTTATGTACAGTTCCTGGTTCAAATCCAAGCTGAGGCAGATCTTTTCTTGCTATTTCAATATTTGTTTGCTGAATTAATCGCGATTTTCAATCGTCCGAAATTCTTAATTTTAGTTAAATAGAAATATTTCAACAATGGATGATACAAAAGACTGAAGGGGCTTCAAAGTTTCATTTTCAATTCATTTTCAAATTTTTGTTTGTTAATTCCACGCTTTTTTCTTCTGAAAAATCAACAAGTGGTTTAATGGAACGCATTTGACGAACAAAAATTACAAATGATTTGGCTAATAATTATCTACAGAATAAAAACAAAATCTGCCTCACCCTGGATTTGAAGCGGGAGTGGAGCGTTTTACTAGCAGTGGGAAGAACGCCTTACTCACGAACAGTTATGTTTCCGGTTCAGATCCAGGCCAGGCCACATTTTTTCTCATTCCTTCAATAATGATCAGCAGTCGATTTCATTTTCAAATTTAGAATGTTATAAATAGAGGAGTTCTGAAATAATTTAGAGTTGCAAACAACTGAAAATAACGATTAATTCGAACGAATAATCATTGAATAAAGAGGAAAGATATGCCTCAGCCCGAATTCGAACCAAGAATGTCACTGTACTTATATAAGTGGAGCATTTTTCTAGTACTTGGTGAAACGCTCCACCCATGGGAAGTGACATTCCCATTTCAAATCCGGACTAAGACAGATTTTTTCTTGCCCTAAGAATAATCTTTTTTTTCACTAAATCATTTTCTTTGCTTGTCTGAAATTCTGAATCCCAAACGATCAAAAACATGTCAACAATGGATGACGCAAAAGACTCAGAAGGCTCCAAACTTTAATTTGTGACGTTGCATTTTTGTGGCAAGTCACAAGTTAGAATCTTCAGAGTTTTGATGGTTTAATTTTTTGGATATCAGTAAATTATTAAAATGTAATGACTCAATTGAATTGATGAACTCCAGAAGTTGCACGATTTTACAAGACTGGATTGTATTTAGTTCAGTCCCTTTATATTTGAGAATAATTCTGCCTGTGTTTCATTTTATTTTTATAAAAGTTGGCTGCGCATGGACCGTCCTGCAGAATCCTGTTTCATCCCGATGAATTTTTCCCATCCTTTGTATTCCTGTACTAGCCTGATTGTGAGAGCGACTTCTAGAAACATGGGGGGCGTCTACTGTCGATGGGAAGAACTCGACCAATTTGAATTTTCCCGCCAATCCTATTGCTGTTTCCACATTACTAATATCCTTCTGGTCGTACCTCAAAACGTATTGATGATTTTTGAAATGCTATTGGGGATTGTGCCATCTAATATTTGTGATGCCCCTCTAACTTATCCACCTTGGAGTGGAATTCGAGAGCTCATTTTTTGAGAAGATTAACTGTCGATCCCCGGCAATGCAAGTGGGACCTCTATAGCTCAGGCCCGAATATTACTCTGAGCATTCCCGGTGCTAGGTACTTTAATTTGGATGCTTGCACTAAAGTCCCAGTAGCCGGCTTGGTGAGCAAATATTTCGGAGAGGGTATCTTGGGCTGTTATTCAACATCTTCCGGATCAAATCTTCATATATTTATATTTAATAAGATTCAGAAATTATTATTTTTTTTGGACCACGGTCGCATACACAGGTCCGGGGGCTCTTGTAGTGGGGGATGTTCCCTAACGTAAGCCAAAAAGTTATGCAAACGGGCCACTAAGTGTAGTAGCGCATATGTCGAGTGCTTCCGGATTTAAAAATCCAAACAAACCATGATCATCTAACCCACGGTCTAACCCAAGTGAACCAAAGATGTCTGAAGACGAAGGGTCAGTAAAATTCACACAATAATAAAAAGACCTGCAAAATGCCTAGCTGTACTGTGCCGGATTGTGAGACAAATAAGTCATATGGTATCACATTTTTTAATGATTGCCAACAAGTGTTTTGAAGCAATTGGTTTGTAATTCCACTCACTGAAAATGATTCATTAGTTAACTCAATTTTTTATCGACAGTCTTCATCTGTAGTGAATTTTCTTCCATAAGTAGGAATATTTTCCAACGCAACTCGTAGCATTTCAATCTCTTTTGGAATTAGTTTCATGGAAATAATTGTGAATAATAAAATTTCCAGCTTTATTTTGGTTTTATTGTTTTCATTGATTCATCCATATTTTTCCAACTACCAATTATATCTAGAACAAATTAATTTCTTAGGATTTAAATTTTGAATTAAACCGCCACTTTCAGCACTCTACTATTACGCCAGCACTGGAAGTGGCAATTTTCTGAATCGGAAGCCCCTGGACCTGTGTATACGACCGTGGTTTGGACCCAGCACATATAACTACAATCCTGGCTTATATTCACATGTTTAAAGAGTCCATAGCAACGCCAATTACTGAAGCGGTTACTATCCAATCAGGACGAAGCCGGTTGTCAACGAAGTAAACAACGCGTGAAGATAGACATCTTTCGTCTGCAACTTTTGGAGCGAGAACGTCGTCAGAATACTGTATCCGGATTAAGAGTATTAGTTGACTTTAATTTGAAAATTTCGTTAAGATATATTTTCCCTTTGTGACTTCTGTACGTCCCAGTGATCCTGTTCAGATTCTCCTTTAATTCATTAAGGTAAATTTGCTTTTGTCCTTTCAGAAGAGGATGATTCTCCTTAAAAATGTTTTAGCTTTCCTTTTCGTTTCTGTGTATATTGAGTTCCTAATTATGTTTATTTGTGCACATAATTGAATTAGGAAGATTTCCTTGACTGGAGAGTCTTTGAGGTTTAAAAGCTGCCTATACCTTTGTTAGTGTTCTAATTTCCCTATTAGGTCTACCTCCATGGAAATCAATTTTCAAAAGGAATTCCCCCAATTTAAACATTATTCTGTGGTTTGAAGAGACAAATTTAATTTATTATGTAGACCCCATTTAAAAAGTCTTGGAAAACCAAGACGAAAGATCATAATTAATTCTATTATTGTTTTTAATGTGCCAAGCATATGGTTTTCATAATTTAGTTGTTTCGTGTAACCCAGGTGATGGGATATGTCTCCTCCATTAAAAAAAAAATTAGATTATCAGTAGAAAAGAGTTTTCTTGGAAAATAAGGTTTAATTAGGATAATAATTATTTAGTTCATTTAGTAAAGTTGTTATTTTTTTTTGATTTCGTGCCCCCCTCCATACCATCTCCCAAACGGGGCTGAGCTAGTTAAACTATTTTTTTTTGTTCCAAATCAATTTTTTGAATAAAGTACGAATTAAGTTAGAAAATATAAAGATTTGTGGTAATTTATAAAGTTGTTTTTGAACCGAAGGTTATAGCGATATAATTAAATATCGTTATAAATTCTTTATTTATTTTTGAATATAAGCTCTTTGTTTCCTAGAAATGATTTTTTTGGAAAGGAGTAAAGTAACAGAATATCTCGAAAACCTTGCACTTACTTTTTTGGAAACTTTAAAGACTTTCGATAATTGAACGGAATGGTGCGTTTTACCAATTCTATTGAAACGCTTTACTCACGTACAGTGGCGTTTAAGTTCCAACCCAGGCTGGGGCAGATTTTTTCTCAGTCTCCAAATAATTATTTATCGGAAGTAATCGTCATTCTTATTTCATCGAAATTCTGAACTGACTTTAAACGGTTCTATTTATATTTGAAAATTTTAAATTGTTTTATTCATTTCACGCAATTTTCTTCTCCAAAGGAAGTGGTGGTATAAATAAATATGTAAATCTCGTTATCGATCTTGTCAAAAATTTGGCAAGCTTCTGAATTACTTAAAATTCAATAATCATTTGAAGATATTATTTCTATATTAACGATCGAGGAATATCAGTCAATAATTTGATCAAGTGGAGTGTTTAACCAATTACTAGTAAAAAGACTAAAAATTTCTAAAGTTCAGTAGGTTTTGGAAAAGGGAAAGGGTACATATAAGGAAAAAATCAATTGTTTGCAAAAAAGAGCATGAATCTTTTCCATTTGTTCAATTAAATTCTTTATGCAGAATCAATGTTAGGTTTGAACAATTTGTTACAGTTTAGTAATGCTGCGAGACTATTTTGATAGATACAAGATAAAAAAATGTTTTCTCTCCAGAAGAATTGGAAAAAAATAATTATTAATACAAAAATATAATGAAATATATTATTATAACAATAATTTTCCAATATAAAATAAATGAACATTTTTTATTTAGAAGAATAGAACTTGCACGATTAGGCTTTGGTCGGATTATTATTTTATCCCTAGAATATTTTTTAACCTATCCAGAGAAAAGATTTTCTTGTTATTAAAAAATAATATTCACAAAATGCAATCTCTCTAAAAGAATCCCTCATAAGATTTGAAACAAGATAAATCCTTCTGAAATCGAAAGAAGAAAAATGTCATTTTTTTATTGCTGCAAGAAGTCTTTCCAAGTTCCAATCTCGCCGAATAAAAGAGGACACTGAAGTATTGGAAATTACTATTTCGTATTTATTTTTACGATGACTCTGATAAAACTTCATCTAACAAAATGAAGGAAGGGTCAGAAGAATTGAAGTTGATGAGAAAACTTGGGAAAAAGGAGAAGAGAGAGTTTAAAATTGTATAGAAAAAAGAACAAATAAATAAAAGGGGTACCAAAGATGTGGAGCAGAATTTGTTTATAGAGATATTGAAGTCATTAAATAGAGATAAATGACTTTTTCCTAAAATCTAAATTCAGGTGGGAAATCTACCAATTTGGAATTATTTTGAACCCTTTGAGTTTTCAGCACTGATGTCACATGAACAAATATGGCTGACTCCGAACAACTGATTACCTCACTTGAGATTTAAAGTTCCACAAACTTTTTGAACTCACATTCCAAATGAATCCAAGAACCCTAGAATCATTATGCAAACCTGAATGAATAATTTGAAATATCCAGACTTTTCAGAAAAAAAAAAAAAAAATATTTCGAGTTCTTATCTAAAAAGTTGATTCTTAGCCCTAAGCGATTATTCTGAAGAAGCAGGTAAATTTTCAATATAGAATGATAACTTTTCGAAAAAATTACTGATTTTCGTCTCAAATAATAAATTTTCGAGTAGGAATATAATTCCTTATCAAGAGAGGGGAAGGTCGAGATGACTGATTCCTTAAATTTGAACTTGGACAGAAAATCTGTCCCAATTTTGAAAACATTTTAAACCGATTAGGTTGGCAGAACTAAAATCACGAGAACAAATATGGCTGACACTCTGAACAGCTGCTCACCTCACCTGACAAATCGAATCTCACAGAACTCTCGAACTCAAACTCCAAATAAATCCAAATTAGTCAGAATCGTGATGTCAATCTGAATAAATATTATAGAATGTCTGCATTTTTATATTTTCAACGAAATAATTAGATCATCAATAAAATCAAATTAATTCTAAACAAACAGTTTCATTTACCAATGCGAATTCTTCACAGAACAATCACAGAATTCATCAAACAAGTTCATTTTTAGCTGAAAAAAGGTATGAAAAAAATTAAGGCTCAATTTGAAAAGATTATTCCTAAAAAAACTTAAGGGCATGCTAAAGTTTCGAATAGAAAGTTAATCTTCTATCGAAAAATAGTGACTTCCAAACTAAATTTCTACCCAAATAATTGATTTTTCAATAAAAAATATAAATTCGCAATTGAAAATTGATGAGAAAAATGGATTTCGATTTGATAGTAGAATTTCCAATTAAAAAATTGATTCTCTGTGAGGAGAGATAAACTTTCTACGGTAAATATAATAAGAAATATAGGAAAAATAATCCAAAATGAAGATTAATTTAATTCAGGTAGAAAAACGAATTTTCAGTAAGGCAGTTGCATTTTTATTCAAGACGAAAAAAAGTAGTTTGTTAAAATTTCAAGCCCAAAAGGTGAATCCTTCACAAAAAAAAACTGAATTTTTCATCCGGGAATGTGCTTTTTCAACGGAAATGTTCATTCTTAACCAAACAATAGTTTAATTCCTAATCTTTAAAATGAACCCATGGGAAGAGTTGAACGAATGGACATTCAACTTCCAAATTTCATTCTCTTCTGCATCGAGAAACTTTTTGGTTTTTGTTTTCTCAACAGCTCTTAAAAGGGAGAAAAAGTTAGAGATCATAGAGAAATCAAGGAAATGGGCGGAAAAGAACTTGGAATTTGAATAGAAAATAATTGACTTGAATTACCAGATAAAAACATGTAACTAATTTCTCAATTTTGAACTAAGATAAAATGTTTCACACAATTCTGAATCCTTTTGAAATCCCTCTAGTTGGCTCTACTGATATCACAAGGAAAATATGGCTGGCGTTCTCGACAGCTTCAACCTAACCTAAAATTGGAAATCCCACAAAACTCATGAATCCAAACTCCAAAAAGAATTCACAATGATAAAGATTTTGTATCAATTTTTATTACAATTCTGATGGATGCACAACCAATAAAATGGAGGAAGGGAAAAAGAATTAGGGAAATATCGAAAAGGAGGTTGGAATTTAAATAGAAAAGAACAAGTTAACATTTTTAAGCATAACTGAGGATGAAAAGATGAGTAATACCTCAAATATAAACTCAGATGAAAAATCTGCAACAGTTTTCGAATTATTTGAAACCTATCAGGTTGGCAGAATAGATATCACCCGAACAAGTATGGCCGTCGTTCCAAACAGCTGTTCACCTCACCTTAGATTTAGATTACGACATGAATTTTGAACCAAAACTCCAAATATACTGAAATTGGACCGTATCGTAATGAAAATCTGAATGAGCATTTTGTAACGCCTGCGATTTTGGGACATTAACTTCTTCCAAAAATTTGTCAGAAAAAAGATTAATCTGATGTAGATCTTCTTTATTTCGATGGCGTCCATCTGAGAGCATTAAAGCAATGAAACCATTCAAACGGTCTCTTTAAAGACGAGGAGTCAGAGTCAAGTAGAGGATACTCGATGCTACTCACGATCGGAAATTCCTCTCTGCCCAGCTATATATACGAATCAGCCATTAATTAACGCGACGATCGATGGGATGAACTAGTCCGATTCGGAATGATTGCGTCGCGATGGATAAATTCAACCTTAGGCCAAGCTTGCAGCTTCAATGTTTGCTTCCTAACCCCAAAAACAAACTATGAGGCACATGTAATGAGATGCAATTTCACATCGCAAATCAATTTGGTCTGCTCTAATTGCGATTTCAATTAAAGCGAAATGTCTCTATCTGATTGCATTTAACAAAATAATTAGAATTGGTCTGTTTAAGTTGATACACCTAATTTACGGATTGCGTCACCGGCATCTGTAGCTTTTATGATTTTCACGGTTCTTTGAGTAGTCCTGATGAAAATTTCAGAAATTTCTAGGAATTATCACAATTTGTCCTATTACTTAATATTTTGAGGAGGCTCCTTTTTTAATTTCTTTTACTTCCCCTTCCCTTGATACTCTACTTTTCCTGCCATCAACTTCCTCTCCTCATTCAAAACCTCATTTCCCTTACTTTACTTCCCTTCTTTCATCTCTCTACTCACCATTTCTCATAAATCTCACTTTACACCATTACTTTTTGCTCCAGCTCACTTCCCTTCTTCTTATACACCCTAATTTCTCTACCCTTATTCTCCTCCGATCACCCCTTATTTCCCTCCATATTCTCTCATTAATCCTCCCCTTGCTTCCTGTTACTCCCCTTCTATCATTTCAACTCTCAAACCTCCCTCTTTTTATTAAAGCCTCTCCTTCCTTCTCATACCTTCATCTGCTTATTCACACTCCTTTCCCACAATGCCTCTTCTATACTTTCCACTTTTCATTTATACTCTACTTCCCGAACTTTACTCCTCTGTCCTGCAGTCATCCCCCTTCCTCTCACTCCTTATTTTACATAATCTCCATCAGTTCCCCTTAAGTCTTACCACTTCCCTCCCATACCCTTTTCTCTTCATGCACACGTTCTTTTCTTAACATTTCCTCCTATACCTCATTTCCGTATAAATTCTACTCCCCTTCCTTACATTATTCCCCTTGCTTTCTTCGCCACTCATTTTCCGCCTTGTAACTTTCTCGCCTTATTTATACTTTATTTTCTTCACCCCACATTCTTTTACCTCATTCTCTTGATCCCTTGTTTCTCATTTCCTTCATTTCCAAATACTTTTCTTACCTTTTCTCACTTAGCATCCACTAATTTTGCTGAACCTAATTACCACACACCTCAATCCTATCCTAGGACATCTTCTTACTCACCTTTCTTTTATCAATCACACTCCCATCTCCTCATTTCACTCGACCCCTCAACCCTTCATCCTTATTTCCATGACAATCTTTCATTCTTCCGAACATATTCTCACTAAGCTTCTCCTCATTCTCTCTGATTCATCCACTTTACTCCAGCTTCATCACTCTTTGTTTTTCATCATTTTTCCTTTTTTAACCTCCCCTTACGTCTTTCCCTTCACTTCCTCTTGCAGACTTTCTTTTCCTTGCATATAGTTTCCTTCCTCCATTTTACCTCCTTCACCTCCTTCTTCTCATTTACCCTCAACCCTACTTACTTTACTTCCCTTCCCTCAAATGATATTCTCTTATATGATATTCCCTTACTTTTAATATCCTTCACTTTGTGTTACTTCGTCTCACTTACCCAAATATTTCCCCCCACAATTCCTCCTATCTATCTATCCTACCTCTCAACCCAAATCGTCTGCTCCTCTTAATGATCCTCCCATATCTTTCTCTCCTTATTCGCAATCCTCTTCCCTCACTTAACATCTCTTTCCCCTTCTGCTACTTTTCATCCTTTCCCTACACTTTTTCTCATCCAATACCTGGTCAATCTACCAGGCGCGTAGCCAGGGGGGGGTTCAACCCCCCCCGAAACATTTTTCTGCCTACGCGCCTGCAATCTACAAAAAAACGTATAAGGCAAAATTTTTTTATTATATTTCCGAAACGCGTCTTAGTTATTTCTAGAAATTTAAAATTAGCATCAGGACCACTCGATAAACCTTATTGGAAGAAAAAACGCTACGAGATCGAAATCGTGAAAAGGCCTTTGTTGAGAGTTTGTGCCATTAGCAAGCCTGATGTTGAGTGATTCCGGAAATGGCGGACGAGAATAACAAACAGCTGAGCCAACTGAAAAATTACATAATCATTAGGAATGATTTAGAAACTGGGAATCCATCGGGCAGTATTATAAAAACTTTCTTTAGCCTGCAGAAGAAAGTGGCTACCGTTATCTACCTAATAAATTAATCCATTGCAGCTGAGTCATTTTTTTAATGACTGGAAATCGGATCTTATGTGACTGATACCTCAAACTTTTTGTATAACATAAGCAGGTTTCAAAATACAAATCAAAACTCCAGAATCTAACTCTTTAACGAGTTTTTGAGTGAAATGGGTTTATCATGAAGAAGTTTGACTCATCAACTATTGGGGTACAAAGGGTTTTCGTCCAAATTTAAGTGATTCTTTCCAAAAATATTTCCAAGGTGCATCGCAGTTATTTTCGGAAAAAATTCATAATGCCTATCCGTTGGCAAGCCTGACCTCACGTGATCTCGAAAATGGCGGATCAGAGATTCGGAGTATTGAACAGCTGATCCAACTGGAATGTTTAAAAATCATCGAAAATTATTTCAAAGGTATGACTCATCCAGAAAGGTCGGAAAATATATGTTCAGCATGCAAAAGAAGGTAGATAGTAGCAGCGACCTATTCAGTTGTTTTATCTCGGAACAAGCTTCTTCGAAAAAACTGAACCCAGGTAATTTCTCTTAAATAATAGGAAGAAGGCGGTTGACTATGGGGGGTCATTACTTATGTCCTATTCCGGCTGAATTATAAATACCTGAGAATGACTGGAAATTGCATCATCTCTAATTATTATCTAAAAGCTTCTTCTTGTCATTAACGAGTTAAAAAGAACAGATGCAGAATGCGAAATGGAATTCTATAGAAAATTCGAACAAAATTAGTCTGCATTGAAGGATCAAAACTTGGCACCCATTGAAGACAGATTTTTTTTTTGCAATTCTCGCAGAATTTGGTCTTAATCTATTTTGCTGTTGCATATTTTTCTGTTAAATTGCATCAATACTAGTCAATTTATTGTTTTAAAATACAAACGTACTCTACATAGGTGAAACCGTAAGAACGGCCTTTCCTCAAGATGCCTGGTCTTTTGCAAGCCTCACGATTCGTGATCATAAAAATGGCGGGTCAGAGTATTGAACATCTGATCCAACTGGCAAACTGAGAAACCTTCAAACATGATTCTAGGAGTAGAAATCAATCGGACAGGATTGAAAAATATATGTTTAGTCTGCAGAGGAAGGTTGCTATAATAAGCGGCCTATTAAGCTGCTTTAATCAAAAGCAAAATGAAAATTCCTTAATTGTATTAGAACAAATGAATGGCTGGCGTCCAAAAGGGGGTAACCCTCATTTTTCTTTTTTCATAGGAAACCCGAAAAACTTTCGCATTTCCAAATTACCCGAATTTTTATTGCCAAAATAAAAAGCACTTTCATTGACCCCCCGATAAACAATGTCCAGAAGTATCAGTTCATTATATGCACAATTGTGCAATCTATAAGAATATTCGTAACTCGGTG
>WSXT02063649.1:0-12556 GCA_011762715.2 Neuroterus valhalla
GATCGGTATCACTTGTATCACCATCAATTTTTGCAGCCTAATTCAACCTTTTTACAACTTTTAAAGCAAGAATATGATACGAAATACTGGGATAGATTGTTTCGTTGCTATTTTGACCTAAGCTGATTCAAGCTCTCTAAGGTTCCGTCTTGACATATAGTCCAAGCAATAGGAAAATCGTTGTGCCCTTGATCGACCTGATCGGATAATGGAAGGACGAGAAAATGAGTAAAAACCAGGAAATTTAAGGCTTGTTTAACAATTCAATATTTTTGTTAATTTTAAACTTCTATGACCGGGCTTTGGTTTAAAAGTAGCGATTTTGATGCTCTATAAGTGCTAAAAAAATGGACACCGTAGGATAATAACTTTTTGCTATTTCAATTATTTAATGCTGCTAATTGCAAGATGTCTGTATGGTGCACCGATGATCCGATTTCAATTTTTAAAACGGATTTTGAAACTTTAACTAGAGCACAACAAAATGTATATATTGGTTTTCCAGTGAGATTTTGCTGAATGCGTTAAAAAAATGTCCAAGCATGACTCCAAACTGCTGAACGTTGAATATAAAGTGCCCATTTTTATGTTATAAATAAAACAACTAAAAAAGTGAAATTTTCGGCTTTAAAAGTTAATAAAAACGTTTGACATGTCATATGCGAGTCAAGAACATGACTGGAATAAAGTATGAAGTACGTTTTTTCTGATGGAACAGTCGGTTTCCTGCAAAAGTTTTTGTCACGAATCACTTATCAAATAATCCCCGTTGCTTGGACTAATAGTTTGAGGTACATAAGACTGCTTAAGATACATAGGGAATATGTATATTTTACGATTGGCAGTATTGGCTTAAGTGTTTTGCGTGTTCCTGAAACTTCGAACGAAACTACAGAACAACTGGAAAAAACAGTTAAGAAATATATGGAAAACATGCGATTTAGTCGAAAATCCGTAGAAATCGCTCGAAAATGCGGAAAAATCCGTATCCATAAAAAAATCCGTACAAAATCCGTTTTAAATTTCCCTCAAGTTGAAAAATCCGTAAAAAACGGATAAATCCGCTTGTCTGGCAGCACTGTGAATAGATGAACTCTGAATTTTTGTGGCGACGACAATGCACTGTAACAGCAGACAATAGACAAATCACTGTAGCGCCATCAATGACATGTAACCGACCGAAAATTTGTATCACTCGCACATGATACCGCATGATACACGATGATAACTGAAAATCATGTGGGAAAACAATTTCAATATTTATTTACCGAGAAACAAATTATTTATCCCATTTATTTATTGCGAGAGCTACTTTATTTATAAATCATCTATTTTCAGAAATATTTATTCAATAATTAAGAATAAATGTGCAAATGAATTCTAAATTTGACTAAATTGCATGTTTATTTATATTAAAGATTGAAAAAATTTATGATGTGCCGAAAGTTTCCATTTACTAGAAATATACAAATTTGTTTTTTTTTTTGGTATAAACAATAAAAATAAATAAATAAATAAAAATTATTAAATTATCTAGAAAAACAATTTCTATTTTTGTTTATGCAGAAATGATTCAATTTTATATTGTCTCCACTATTTATTCATTGCAAGCACTACTTTAACGTCAATAGTTGCATGTATCATCGTGTATCATGCGATATCGTGTGAGGACACGAGTGATACAAATTCTCAGTCGATAACATGTCGTTAATGGCGCTACAGTGAATGTCAGACGCTCTAAATGTCAAACCTTCATAAATTCGGGATGGTGTTGTTGAACTTTGGCCCTGAATTATGGCTTCGTGCGTAAGCAGTCACGAAATTCTTTCTTATTGACTTATATTTGGGAGTTATAGAATTTCATGTATAACCCGCGAATGTTTCATAAATGCCATAGTTGTGCACAATCATAAGATTCCCGGCGTAAAATTTCAATTTATTTGTCATCCCCCGCGCAGAGATGTTTTCTGCTGTGATAGTTACATTGGCGTAACCGTAGAGGGAACACAAAAATTTCAGAGTCGGTATATGCATTGCTCTTAAATAATTCATTGATATCGATTAGTTCATTCACAAAGTTGTGTTAAAAAATTTTTTAAGAGCAACACTATAAATTGTTGCACATGGAAAAACAAAGGTACATTAAAACTGTTGCAATTGTATATAACTTCGATATCGGAAATCTCACGGTTGAGCAAATTTGAAGTAGCAAATCATGACAGTTCAACTATCCACAAGAGCAAACGTTACGGATTGTTAATGATTCTCCCTTACGTTATACATAATGCATTTACAAAAATTGACGGAGTGCAAATGAAATGAAGGAAACTTTTATCTGTAGAATTTGAGACATTGAATTAAAAAAAAGTGATTTACAGATCTTTATGGATTTTGAATATTGAGTCAGGCCACGTCAAATGTGCCCATGAAATTTTGGTGATTTTTTGAAAAGTGACAACCATTGGAAAAATCTGTACATAATAGCATTGAAAAAACATTTTCAACCGACTCGTTTGCAATAATCGAATGAAATTTGTTACGATATTTATGGAGCGTTTTCTCTTTCTAATAAGGACTTTTCCTAAATTACATTTGCAAAATTAATCTTTTTTTTTGTAAACAATTATTCAAACAAATTCGATTATTTATCACTTCTAGGCCTTAGATCGTAGTGAAAATTTAACACAATGCATAATGAACACTTTGTCCCGTTCTCAAAAAAAAAATTGTTAATTCTCACTGTGACAGCATTAAAGAAAAGTTTCTGTCGCGGGCGCTGCGTAACATTCGTCGCCTCGAACGGCGCGCTCAGCGCATGCGGCTTACGCTACAAACGTGGCTGTTTATACTTATTTGTTTGTACTCATACGAAAAATTTTCGATGCACGGATATGCCACATTAGTGAATTTGTTCATAAAAATTGTTTTCAACAATGACGAATGTTGTTCCATTTAACTCTAATGTAGAAGGTCATTGTTCTCCAGATGAAAATAAATGATTCCACAGAAAAGAAAAATTTCGAAGGCACAGATATGCCAAACAAGTTGGCAGTAGTCTACAAATACTACTTTAAGATAATTTATTTTTAAAAATTGTTTTTAACAATGACAAATGTTGTTTCATTGAACGCTATTGTGTGATATTTTGTTCTTCAGATGGAAATAAATTATTCCACAGAAAAGAAAATTTTTCGGAGTACAGAAATGCCAAATAAGTGAATTTGTTTATAAAAATTGTTTTTAACAATAACGAATGTAGTTTCATTCAACTCTAATGTACAATATTCTTGTTCTTCAGGTGAAGATAAATGATTCCACAGGAGAAGAAAATTTTCGATGCACAGATATATCAAATAAGTGAATTTGTTTATAAAAATTATTTATAACAATGACAAATAATGTTTCATGGAACTCTAATGTGTAATATTCTTGTTTTTCAGTTGAAGATGAATGATTCCACAGAAATGGAAAATTTCCGATGAGCAGATGTGCCAAAGAAGTAAATTTGTTTATAAAAATTGGTTCAACAATGACGAATGTTGTTTGATTGAACTCTATTGTGTGATATTCTTGTTCTTCAGATGAAAATGAATTATTCCACAGAAGAGGCGAATTTCCGGTGCACAGATATGCCAAATAAGTTAATTGGTTCATATAAATTGTTTTTAACCATGACAAATGTTGTTTCATTGAACTCTAATGTGTAATATCCTTGTTCTTCAGATGAGAATGAATGATTCTACATAAAAGAAAAATTTTGGATGCACAGATATGCCAAATAAGTGAATCTGTTATTAAAAATTGCTTTTGATAATGACAAATGTTGTTTCATTGAACTGTTAAGTGTAATATTCTTGTTCTTCAGATGAACATAAATGATTTCACAGAAAAGAAAATTTTTCGATTAAGAAATAAGCCAAATGAGTGAATTTGTTTATAAAATTTATTTTTAACAATAACAAGTGTAGTTTCATTGAACTCTAATGTGTAATATTCCTGTTCTTCAGTTGAAGATAAATGATTCCACAGAAAAGAAAATTTTTCGAAGTATAGATATGACAAATAAGTAAATTTGTTTATAAAAATCGTCTTTAACAATGACAAATATTGTTTCATAGATCTTTAATGTATAATATTATTGTGCTTCAGATGAAAATAAACGATGTTACAGAAAAGGAAAATCTCCGATGCACAGATATGCCAAATACGTGAATTTGTTCATAAAAATTGTTTTTAACAATGACAAAGTTGTTTCATTGAACTCTAATGTGTAAAAGTCTTGTTCTCCAGATAAAAATTAATTATTCCACAGAAAAAAAATTTTTTGGAAGTATAGATATTACAAATAAATGGATTTCTTTATAAAAATTGCGCCCGCGATAAAAAAAAATTTTTTTAATACTGTCAGAGTGAATTTTTAAAAATAATTGTTTATGAAAAAATTATAATTTTGCGAATATAATTTTAAAAATATCCTTATTAGAAAGAGAAAATGCTTCACAACTGTCATAACAAATTTCATTCGATTCCTGGAAACGATTCGTTAGTAAACAATTCTTCTATTAAAAGTTGCGAATATCATTATTATTATAATAAATGAAAACGGTGCGGTTTCTTGAAAAACGTTTCAAGGTTGTTTTTGGTAATGCTATGATCTACAGATTTTCCCAATTGTTGTCACTTTTTAAAAAATCACAAAAATTTTATGGGCACAGTTGACGTGGCCTGATTCCATTGCAACTACTTTTTTATTGAATAAATGTAAATATCAAATAGAAAGAAATGCCTTGGATGCTGATTTGAACTTTATTCAATCAAAAAATATATTCGGAATCTCATTTTGCAGCACGGAAATAATAAATACTCGAGTATCCTTATATTGGAAAAGAAGGTTATTACTTCTCTGACAATGTTCCAGCGAACAGATGTACCAATATTGGATTGCATCTTGAAAAGTAATTGATGGTTGTTGCCCTTGTTTGATCCGGGAAATTGATTTCAGTTTAGGCGTGAGGAAATTGAGTGTTTGAATTGAGGCGAATGTGGAGGAGGCAATATGTGAAACATTTGTTGATTACTGGATGCCAATTATTGTTCCGTATTCTATAAAACTGAATTAAGTTTCTCGAATACCTCAAATACCTAACCTCTATCTTCACTGTTATTCAATATAACAAAAAATGAATGACGGCATAAAAAAAAAAACTCTCTGCTATTCAAATCGAGATATTTTCAATTAGATACTACCTAGACAAGATGCTAGAAAGGAACTCCGAAGGTGAAGTGTTTGGAACCCCAAGAGGAGAGAAAAACGAAAGGAAGGCGAGGAGTTATTATAAAAAGTCATTAGAAAGGGAAATGTTAAGAGCAAAAATTTTGGGATCCATAGAAAGTTTTATTAAAAGAAAAAGAGGGAAGAGGAGCAGTGAAGAAACAGGAGAAGTAGGAGCGACCCTGAAAACACCGAAAACAGTGAGGACACCGCCGTGGGAAAAAAGTAGTAGTATTGGTAAAATGAAGGATAACAGAGAGGAGGCTGGAGGAGCGTTGAAATACCTCAATTTGTTATAAATCCGTAAAATGATGATAGAGCTGATGGATATGCAGGACAAGAGACAGGAGGAACGGGGGAAGAAATAAAAGAGGAAATAAGACGGGAAATGGCGGAACTGATAAGAGGAATGCAGAAATGGGAGAAGGTTAGGGAAAACTTGGAGGAAAGGATGCAGAGTCTAGAGCAAAAACTGGAAAAGCAGGAAGTGCCAAAGAAAAGATTGGAGGAGTTAGAAAGTAGGATTGAAGGAATGCAAAACGCAGTTCAGGAAGTAAAAAGGGGGAAGAGGTAGAAGGAGGATGGGAATAAGGAAAGGTTGAGAAGAATAGAAAGAAGAATGGAAAGGGGTAAGAGAGAAGGAAGGAGGAACAATATAGTGATAAAAGGTATAGGATTGGAGGAGAGAGATTCGAAGGAAGGTGTACAAGATGTGTCAAATAGGATAAATGCGAATATACTGGTAGGCTGACCCGAGAATCGAAAATGATTGGACACGAGAACAAAGGAATATGCAGTATAAGTTAAGTAAAATAGCAGAAGAGGAGAGGAGGAACGGAAAGTAAACGTGGGTTAAGTATGGAAAAATAAGAATACAAGGTATATGGCGGGAGTGGGATGAAGAGACGGAAAAGTAAGTAAAAAGCGCGGTGTCGGGGGACTAAAGGAGAAAGGAAGGGGAGAGGGGAGAATAAGAAATAGAAAAAAGCAAAAAGGAAAGGATAGAAGGTTTAAATGGAAAATATGTTACTAGAATATAGCAGGATTGGAGAGGAAAGATAGAGAATTTAGAGGAATTTGGAGCAGTGAGAGGTGATAGTGATGATGGGAACGTAGCTAGATGAAAGAGGATGGGAAAGAGTAAGAGGAAGGTTACTAAGAGGTTACAGTTGGCAATGCCAAAATGCAAAGGGGAGGACTAGGAAAGGCAGAGCAATGGGTGGAATGGCGATGGGGATAAGGAAGGAATATCTAGACGAGAAGGATAGGGGAGTGATGAAGGAAGGGATTGAAGGATGAGTAGTAGGAGAGATAAAGACGGGAGGAGAAAGATGGAAGCTCGTAAGAGGGGATGTCAACGGAGATATGCAGGAGATAACCAAGGAGATAAAAGAACTTATGGAAGAAAACGAGCAGGGAATTAACCTCGTAATAAGAGAAGATTCTAATGCAAGAACCGGAGATGAGGAGGAAGGGAATAGGGCGAAGAGAGAATAAGGAAATCCAAAGACAAGATACTGAATGGGGAAGGGAAGAAATTGCTAAGGCGCTTGGAGGGAATGAGATGGTTTATCATTAACGGAAATATTGAGGGGGCGGGGAAGGTGAATATACACGTTTGGGAGGCGAAAAGGGAACAGTAATTGACTATTTGATAGTAGACGACGAGGTAACAGAGAAGTTCAAGAAACAAGAGGTAAGAGAATATATGGATTCTGATCACTTCCCATGATTACTGACGTTAGAGGGTAAAAAGACTGCTGAATATACGGGTAAAAAGTAAGTCAAGGTGAATAGAACAAGACGAGCGGATGGGTCAGTAGAAGGAAAAGATCAATTCAAAGAAAAGCTAAAGGTTGTAAAAATGGGAGAAGAAAATGTTAATGAGGAGATGGAAATATTGATAGGAGAACTCAAGAGAGAGTTAAAGGAAAAACGCAAGGCAGAGGTTAGGGGAAGGGAAGAGAAACGTATGGGATGAGGAATGTAAAGAGAAAAAGAAGGAAAAGAGGAAGGAGCTAAGAAGACGGAGGAACGGAAAAAGTAGCGGAGATGAGTATGGAAGAAAAAAGAAGGAATATACTGAAATGTGTGATGAGAGAGAGAGGAGGAAAATAGGAGGTTTGAAGAGGTGGTGGAAAAGGCTTGAACAGAAGAAGAGTTTTAGCAAGTAGTAAATAAAGATGGACATATACAATATATATGTTGTAAATGATATAATAAATAGGAGGAATAAAAAGGAAAAGGGAGGTATGCTATCGATGTTTGTAGACCTAAAAGCGGCGTTTGATTCTCTGAACCGAAAGAGTGGGGAAGGGTTATGGTGAAAAAAGGTAAAGGGAAAGGTCTGGTAAAGAGAGTTTCGGAAATCTTCCGTGAAACAAAAAGCAGGGTGCAAGTAGCCGATCAAGTAGGCGATAGTTTCTGGTTGGTGAGATGAGTAGGACAAGGGTTTCCTCTGATCCCACTTTCGTTCAACATCTTTATCTCAGACTTGGAAGGAAGAATGAAAAGAAAAGGATAAGGAGGTGTATGGATAGGAAAAATAAAGATATATACACTGGAATACGCAGATGATATAGTGATGATGGCAGAAGATGAAGAAGGAAGGGCGGGGCTAATTACAGGGTCGGAGAAATACAAGATGAGAAGAAATTAAAATTGAATGTGGGAAACACGAAGATAATAAGGTTTAGAAAAGGAGGGGGAAGGAAAAAAGTGTGGACTAGGAGATTAAAGGGAGTGAAGATAGAAGAAGTAAAGGAGTTTGAATATCTGGGATACACCTTGCAAGCAAATGGAGAACATAAGGCACATATAAGAGAAAGAATGAAATAAGCAGCAGGGGTAATGAAACAGGTAAAGGGTAAAGAAAATAGAAGATTCAAGAAAGATTGGAAAAGAAGAATGTGGTTCTTTGATACCCTGTTATGGCCGGTTTCTGGATATGGAGCAGAAATATGGAGATGGAAGGGAAGGGTAGAGATAGAAAAGTTGCAGGAACGAAATGTGAGATGGACGCTAGAAGTGGAGTGGATGAGGGAAATGGGGGAGGCCAGAGGAATGAGATAAAATGAAAGGATGATGGGTAAAGGAAATGGCTGAGGTGGACTAGAAGTGAAAGAAAAAGGAAAAAGAAGTCACACAATCATACAAGGTGAATGAAATTGTCCAGCAAGAATAAGTAGAATTCAGTAGAATAAGATGAGACCGCGCTCTTTCTCTCTCGCTCGAACGCTCAAATCGTTAAGAATGATCAAACACTTGATCACTCGTCGTTTACTCGCTCGCTCGTAGTCTTTCAGGCACCCCGTCGTGTTGCGTTATGCGTTAGGATAAGAGTTCGTATGTATATATCATATATGTATGTATTAGGAAATAAGTTAGGCTAAGTGAAAAAAAGAAAACTGTTGTATATGAAGGAGCAGATGTTATGTAAAACCTTAGGGGACACATTATAAATATATAAAACAAGATGCTCACCGTCTTATTTCCCAGCATTCCAATTTTGCAATCAAGTAGTACAGTATTTCCAATTCTAGCAGTAACATTATCTTCCTCCTCTCCGTCTTCAAAATACGGTGTGTACTTTCCCAAGTGGCTGGAAATCTTCGGCTGGATGACTTTTCCACTAAGGATCAATTGATTTGCTTCACGATGTATATTTATGACTCTCGAAGATTTTATTTCTCGAAAAGATCCACTCTTTCCGTTTAAAATCTCATTCTGTGATTTGCCTCCCAGATTCTTCTGCATCGATTGGTGTTCTATAGAATCAGAACTCTTACCTAGATGCTTTTTCTCATCTGAGGGAACTTTCCTTCTCCCATCTTGTACTTCAGTTCCATTTCTTTTTAGAGAGGCTGGAACTTGGTTTGGTACAAAAACTTGGTGAGATGCTGTTTTTATATCAGAAGTCTCTCTATCTACATCTGAATCCCCCGTAGAGTCTAACTTGTCTTGGAAGCCAGCGGACGAAACTCCAAGTCGTCGATGACTTTGATCTTCAAACTTTTCTTCTTCGACTTGATTCTCAGTGAGAGTCTTCACCGAGGAATTTGGTTTCGAACCACCATCCTCTCGAGGGAATTCCTCGAGATCGCTTCCAGAAACGACCGAAGCTGTCTTAGCAACATCGTAACTCGAAAGATCGAGAATTTTCCCAGAGGAACTTTCCAAAGGATTTCGAGACACAGAGTGATTTTTCATTATCCCTCCTAGTTCACTGGTTTTTCCTTGATTCGCAGATAAACCAGGAAGATTCTCTTGAAAAGGGTTGATCTCTTTAGTCGTCCCGATTTCCATTCCTCGCCTCAAGTTCGTATCTTGATCCTTCTGAATCTCCCCTAATCGTCCTTCTAAATTGGACTCTGTTCCTTCCTCAAGTGCGGTCGATTCTCTGTAAACTGTCGACGATTCGTAGCCAATTTCGTCAGACATCCTTCTTGATGTTGCATTGATCGCCTTGTTTGCAGTGTTGTTTTCAGTCGAGTGTCGATTTTCCTCCTCAGGATGATTGATTCTCAGCTCAGCGGCGCCGTTTCCCATCTCTGCGTTAGAAATAAGGTTCAAAGTAATATCAATGGTTCGAAGAGAAAATTGTTTTTTTTTTAAATTGTATAGAAAAAATCTCGATTGAATGGAAAAACATGAGATGAACAATAAGGTGGTATAAATTTATACCTGGAAAAAAGGACGAGTTATGTGTAAGAGATATTGTCGTAAAAGTGAATTCAACAACTGGATGATGAAATTCATATCATTCAGAAAAATTGAATAGATTAGTTTGCAGTTTTTTTGGCGAGAATTGATAAAGTGTTACTTTGCAAAAACAATCGTTTCATAATATGCGATTTGAAGGTAAGAAAATATAAAATATAAGGTCGGAAAATTAATGCTTATCTGAATACGTACAAATTCGGGAATGTTTTTGACCACCTGAAGCCTCCTTACTTTTTTCAATATTATGTATTAAAGGCGCTTTCACGTCCGAGAATTCAATATTTATGAAAAAAGGATTAAAAACACTGTTGTTATGTGTAATCCAACAACTCTTTCGGACAATGATTTCAAACCCATGATGAGGAGAGCGGTATGTTCTCGAAAAAATGGGGGTTTCAATTTTGAAATCATTGTCCGAAAGAATTGTTGGATTACACATAACAACAGTGTTTTTAATCCTTTTTTCACAATATTATGTATTTCTTATACTTATAATATTCCAAAATAAAAATAAAAATATTCGAGAAAATCTTATCATTCGAATTTATAGAAATGATGTATCTCTTAATCGAAGTAAACCTCGCTTGAATACTTCAACAATACAAAATGGTGATAGATAAGTTCGTGATGGCTATACTTTTTATAGAATACTAGACAATTATTATTATTGTTATCATAGTACTAAACCAATTATCTTCCGGGGTGACCGAAACTCGTTTATTTTTTTTTCAGAAAGCAAAAACAATAGAATTAATCACGCCTTTTAGAATATTTCAACACACTTTTTATTGTATTCTATTATATGATATTCGTTATTTTCTGTCAAATTTCAATTTTTCGTGAAAGAAAATCCAATCCAAATGTGTCTTTTCCGTTATTTTGATACAGATACACTGGGTCGATTTCAAGCGGAAGAGGTAATTCATGTCTAGACATTATATTATATTTCGAAAAGACTGAATAATTGATTGCAGTAAAGGGAATACATTCTCTAATATCAAAATCTGAAAAAGATTCGAATTTCATTGATATCCTCAATTTTTGCATTCTCTTTCTGAATGAGAAGGTATTGGTTTTATGCGAAAATTGACATTCGCGGCTTCAATGAAATCTCCACGTTTTGAGACCTCCTGGGTCAGAATAAACGATTTTTACGAAGGTGTCTGTCTATCAGTCTGTATGTAGTCTGTAATCTGTATACGCGATAACTTTCAAAAGACTGATCGAAGAGAGGGAGCATTTTGAAAAATTTTTTTGGACTTTCTTCAAAGAATCAAAAATTTTACGTACAATTTCTTGTAGCACTTAAAAATTGAAACAATTCATCCTAATCTTTTTTTCGATAAAAACAAAATTGTCAGAGTTATGGTACTTTCATAATTCAGAAATATCAAAGAAAATTATAATTTTTAGCCAAATGACGCAAGATTGAAAAGAAAAACCGAGAGAAAAAATAGTTCTTCTCACCTCGCGCTACGCGCTCAGCCTTTGTACCTCCCTACAGTTTTATATAGAGCTTGTGAAACTCATAAGCCAAATGTCGACTACCTTAATTTGATGAGTGTCTCCGGCTTTAACGAACACATTCTCATCGCGTGTCTCGTGCTGCGCACTCAATCAAACTTTGTCCAAAGCGGTAGAGAAGTTTTGTTGCCTAATTTTTTTCACATGTTGTGTAGTTTTTCTAGAAATTCAATTTTTATTTTATTTTGTATAATTAAAACAAAAACCGCGCGTCCAATGGGAAAAATTATAACAAATTTACAGATATTCTTTAGGGATGAGAAACTGTTCTCTATCAATCTTTAGTGTTAGCCTTAGTCAATTTTTCAAAAACTTTATTATTTCATTTATATATTTATTTTTTGGTTGAAATAAATTCATTTTATGGTATTTTATACATGAAGAAAAAACTAATTGTCTTATCAAAAAGTTAATCTTACCAAATTTGCAGATCTTTTTGTGGTGCGCAAGTTTAGTTCATATATATATATATATCTTGCATAGTCTGAATGAAAATGAATCTTTCTATTTTTCATTATTTTTTATGCGAACAAAATTTGAATTTCCTTTCTTTCGATAGACTCGAAAAATTGTAAAAATCATCCTGGAGGGCTCCAAGAAAGAAACATTTTCTTTCTCCAAAGTTATTGTCATATCTTGCGTGGTTCGGCGAAAAATTCTTATTTTCGTTTATATTTTCGAATTTTGAAAATTCCACAACTCTGAAAATTTTGTTTTCAATAAAAAAAATCATGAGCATAAATTGATTCACTTTATACCTACTTCAAAAAGCCGTATTTACAATTTTTGAGTCTCGGAAAAAAAAATCCAAAAAAATTTTCAAAATGCTCCCCCTCCTCTATTTTTGATCCAAAACAAATGGTTGACGAACTGGATTTGTATTTTCGGTCCCTCAAAATTGATGCCAAAGCACGATCGGATATGATCAATCTTTCGAAACTTATCGAGTTCACAGATTATAACATTCTCATCATAATGAGAAGGTATTGGTTTTATGTGAAAATTGACTTTCGCGGAATTTATGAAACGTCCACGTTT
>WSXT02063660.1:0-12555 GCA_011762715.2 Neuroterus valhalla
TTCATAATTCTATTGGAAAATTCATCACTTTGGTTGAAAAATGAACTATTTTGTTATAAATCCATTTTCTTTATCGCCAATTGATTTTTTCAATTGTAAGATTATCTGTTCCAACTTTTGTGAAAAAATGATATTTTTTTTGTGGGGAATTCGCGTTTTTTTTCAAAATTAATTTATTTTGCAATTCTTGACCTGTTTTGTTAAGGGATCTTTAGGATGAAGGTTACAAATTGAAATAAATGTTTGTGTTTTGCAACAAATATGAATATGTTACTCTTAGTTGACTGGAAAAATTGAAAAACTTGACCGAAAAATGACCGGGAATTTGAAATCGTCCGCCAAATCGCCACCCTGATTTGTTTATCCAGCTTAAAACAATCTGTTGAACACTTCAGAAGTTTGATAAAAATACGTCAGAAAAAAATTCGAGGAATCCTAGGTTGAAAAATAGATAATAATATATCTTTATTCTTCTGCGTAGTATAGCTAGAAAGAAAGAATTTAAAAAATGAAAAATGACTATTTGAAAAACCTAATTTTTCTATTTTCTCTCCCTTAGGCTTGAAGATTTTTTTTCTAGTGTATTTGTGTCAGTTGGAAGCTCTCAGACATCTACGCATAAAAGAATAACAGTGCCCAAAAGAATTCAAGCCTAGTTTTTTATTCACGAAAGAAGCAATATTATGAAAACACAACTATTTATGGTTGAAAAGTCATGGTTTAAAATTGAACTACGCAGTTAAAAGTTGAACTACTTGGTTAGAAGATATTTTTTTTGTTGCTTCAGCTCTGCTTCAAAATTCAAGTATTTTACTCAAGATTGATTGTTTGATATGAAAATTAACTTATTCATTTCTTTTTCCAGAATTCATCTTTTTTAGTTGATAATGCAATAATTTTGTTATTAATTCGTCCTTTAGAATTAAAAATAAACTGTTTTGTAGAATATTCGTCTTTTTTATCTCAAGTCCTAAACATCTTTGTTAAGATTTATCTATCTTCTAGTCTGATGAATCTTTCCTGGTAAAAAATTTAATTCTTCTGTTGAAAATTTAACTGTTTCGTTGAGAATGAGTCTATTTGAGCTGAAGATTTAACTATTTTTGTGGGAAATTTCATTTCTTGGTTGGAAATTCATTTTTGTTTGTTTGTCCATTTAATTATTATCTCAAAAGTTCATCCTTTTTGGTTAAAAATGTATCTTTTTGGATGAAAAATTCAACTATTTTGGAAGAAAAACTTACTGTTGGGTTGAAAATAATTCCTTTGTTGGAAATTCATCTGTTTTGTAGAAGAATTCAACTACTTGGTTGGAAGTTGAAATACTATGTAAAAAATGTTTGTTTTTATTGTTGTAAAAAAGTCATCTCTTTCGGTTGAAAAGTTTCATATTCAATTCTTGTTTCAAACTTTATCTTTTCTGGTTGAAAATTCGTTTACGTACTTGCAAGTTGAACTGCTTTGTTAGAAATTTATTATTTTTGTTTGTGGCTTCATCTCTGCTTTAAAATTAAATTATTTTGTTAAAAATTAATTTATCAGCTGAAAATCCGATTATTCAATCTTTTTCTCAAATTTGTTCTCTTCTTTAGCTATAATGGCAACAATTTGCTTGAAAATTTGGCTTTTTGGATTGAAAATTCGACTCCTTTGTAAAATATTCGTATTTTTTGTCTTGAAAATTCAACAATTTCGTCAATATCTATTGTTCTTCTAGCCTGGAAAAGCTTTCTTGGGTAAAAATTGAACTCTTCTGTTGTCAATTCATTTGTTTTGTTTAGGATAAGTCTTTTTGAGTAAAAAATCAATTATTTTTGTGGAAAATTTGATTACTTGGTCTAAAATTTATTCTTTTCTGTTAAAACGTGTCTATTCGGGTTAGAAATTGAACTATTTTGATAGAAAAATCTACCATTTGGTTGGATATAAAACTTTTTCGTTGAAAAATTCACATTTTTGTGTCGAAAATTCATCTGTTTTGTAGAAAATTTAACTGCTTGGATGGAAGTTGGAATATTGGTTCGAAATTCATTTTTTTCGTCGGAATTGATCTGTTTTAGCGTATAACTTGAAACTCTCTATTGAGGAGTCATCTTATTTGATTGAAAATTAATGTTCTTGGTTGACCATTCATCTTTTTGGTTGGAAATTCAGCAATTTTGTTCAGAAGTCTCTTTGGTTAAAAATTAAACATTTTTGTTGAAAATAATTTATTTAATTGTAATGTTATACTATTTTATTCTTAGTTAAAGATTGATTATTTTTAGTTGAAAGTTCAACTATTTGGTAGAAAAATCGTCTACTTTTGATGTAGCTGCAATACTTTTTCCTTGATGAATTAGGAATTAAAAGCGTTTCTAATTTATTTTATTGTAGTGAAATTTTATTCTTGTGAAATATCTCCTTATTTTCCCTTCTTGAAATCGGAACTATCAAACAGAATATCTTTCGAAGCGCTTTGTTTTCTGATATTCTCAATTTCTGTTTCATGATTCTTTAAAAATGGTTCGAAACTTTTTAAAACAGGGAAAAATTGGGTAAACGTTATCGATTTCAGGTGTTCAAAGGGATTTTCAAATTTTAAGACCAAAAAGGGGGGTTCGTCAAAAAGGAAACGGACTGTGATCCCTGAATCATATTGATAACAGTAATTAATCTATGGAAAAATTATGTACTTAGCACGTGTCCCTGTTCCTTCTGGACACTTGTACAAAGGAAAATGAAGCCTGGGTTATCGCAGAATCACTGGATGCTATCATGGATATTTTTGCTGAGGATGATACTGATGCATTAGCAGCGGATATCAATTTAGTCGAGAAACTGCAGATTGTTGCACCTAATCTAAAAAACAAGGTAAGGAAGAAACGATAAGTTGAAAAATAAAAAAATATTATATGATTGCTAAATGGTATGCATAGCAGAAACTTGATAATGATTACGTAATTATGTAACTGGTTTTTGTTGACAGATACGACAGCAAAAGCAGAAGCTCGGCGATAATGCTTTGGTCGTCTCCACAGTAAAAACGAACTTACAAAGGTTCATTAAATATAAATGGAAGCGAGTCACAAAACTGAAAGTCGTGTAAATATGTAAATATACCAAATCATTACCTACTTCATTGTATCATATTTATCTCAAATTGAAAGTGTTAGAACTTGAAACAAACGTCTTAGAATTTTGGTTTCTGATTCTTAAATAAGATTTGATTCAAGGAATTTATAATTTCTTATCTTTAATGTATTGCGAAAAGAGATTATTATTTCTCAACAGACATCTTATTGTTTTAGAGAGCAATATAAGAATGTGCCTTAGGACTAGATTTTCGAAATAAGAAGACGTTACTGCGTTTTGCAAAACTGTATTCTTTGTGCGAGACGTACTATAAATATACTTTATTAATAATATACACTGGGAAAATTATTGTTAATTATCACGGAGCAAACATCGTCGCAGGTATTTTCGCCTCCAATTACTTTCAACAATAAATAACAATTGAGAATCTTTCGCGATTTGTTGTTTGCTGATTAAACATATCAAAATTGCATGCTTAATATTTTATTACATTATGCACTGTCTAGACTTTATCGGGCCTAACAATCAGATTACATATCGAACTGAAGGAAAAATTTACTGCGGTGATTTATTTTTGTCAGAAAATGACGTTCTAATTAGATTATTAAGATGTAGGCAACTGGAGAATATACCAAAAAAAATTATATACGAGTTTTGAGCATTATTTTTGATACCACTCTTTGTTTTCAAGAGCAGAATGATCAAAACAACTATTATAAAACTAGGCTTTCTGTTGAACTCACGCAAAAGTTAGATTTTGACTCGCAAAATCGTAAATTTGCCTTTTGAAATGAATAAATTAATTTTAATTTTACTGCAATCTTTACCTCGCAAAAATTGAAAAACAAGTAGAAGTTCTAGAAATCAAAGAAGTTTATGTTAGCATTTTTTCAAACTGGATGGCGTTTTTTAAAAATATTTATATTTCTCATCTCCTGAATTTGAAAAGAATTCGATCCTTGGAAAATGCACACCAAATTTGTTGAGAAATGACCTCTGAAATTTACAAAATCTCCCAAAACACCTGAAATCAAGAATTTCGACCTCATTTTTACCTCTTTTTTACAAACTTTAATTCATTCTTCAAGAATCGTGAACAGAAATTCAAAAAAGGAGAAAAATACACCAGCCGGGATTAAATGATTCTCTGTAATGATATTAATTTCAAATATTTCCATAACTATTTATTGGCTACTATTGTTTAAAAAGGGCCTAAAATGTTTCGAATTCAGACCACACATCTTTAACAAAAAAAATAAATTGTTGACAAAGTAGTTTATTTTTCAATGAAGCAGTTTTATTTTCTATAAAACAGTTGGATTTCTAACCAAATAGTAGAATTCGCTACTGAAATAACTTAATTTTCAACCAAAAAAAGCGAATTTTCACCCAAAAACTTTTGATCAAAATGGTTAAATTCAAAAATCAAGTTTCATTTGAGTTTTCAACCAAGATATGATTCAATTCTAAATAGGGAATAGTTAAATTCAACCAATGACAACATTTTGCAAGAAAAAGTTGAATTTTTAACCGAAGGCATCATCCGTCTACAAGAAAAATGAATTTTTAACAAAGCATTTTAACTATCAACCAAGTTTTTTCCAGAAAAAGTTGCATTTTTCAGTCTCAGAGAAACATTTACAACAAAATAGTTGCATTTTTAACAAAAAGGGTAATTTTTTACCAAATTGAATGAATTTCTGACTGAATTTCAGTTTAATAGATTAGAGTTGGAATTTCAGTCAACCCTACTGACTTTTAGTTGAAAGATATTTCATTCCAGTCAATTCTACTGAATTTAAGTTGACCTTAATTTAAGACCATAACGTATCTAAAAATAATTTTTAAAGAACTTCAGCGAATTATTTTCGAATCTTCGGCGAATCATTTCCTCTAAATCACACTCAATTTCAAATCAATTTGAGACAGTATCAATTTTAGTCAAATGAATTATATGATGAAAGAAATTGTATTCAGTATTTATAAATGATGCTTTCAAATTTTAAGGCACTAGTATTCAGAGAACACTCCAGTTGATAAATACAGGTCGTATTTTTTTAAGAGTAACAAAATATATTAGTTTAAGTTCAAAAATATTTTCTAAAATCTCTTTCTCGTACCCAATAACATTTCTCTCTTTAGAACTCTGTAAATATCTTCATAAAGAACTTCCCCTCGGATGTGGATCTTCGCGATTCAGATCACGAATAGAAGGCTTTCTTTCAAAACCTAAGGCACTACCTCTCCTCGGTTTCGGGATCGGATTATCCAAAATTAACTCCGGCCTCTGACGAATTGGTTCTGAAATGTGTAATTCAATCACTTTCACAGGTTCCTCCGGAGCTTCAACAGGAATCGGTGGATCCGTTAATCTGATAATGTGAATATCGGTTCGCTCTCGAGGAAGCTCCTTCAGTTCCACTTTTACTCCTCCCGGATTGTCAACGAGATCCTGGAAGAAGTGTCGACGATTTTCTTGAATCGAGAGTCGCGCATTATAGGAATTTCGATCGGCTGAATCTTCCGAATGTCTACGAACGAGATTTTTAGACTCTAGTTCCTTTATCTGTTTTTCAATCTTCTCTATTTCTTCTTTCACGCAGAAGCTATTACTTCTTGAAATAGCTGGAGACTTCTTCTTTTTTAGATCTTCAGGAGAAGTGATTTCTTTGATTATTTCGAGTGTACTTCCTGTTTCTTTTCGAAATTCTACTTCGACAGATTCTTTCTCGGGGATTTCTTCCTTTTCCGGGTTTGCAGATTCTTCACTTTCTAGTTTGACTGATAACGAGGTTTCTGCAATGAAATCTTTTGGCAAATCTTCTTTGGAATTTATTATTTCGGTGATTGTAACTTTCGCTCCTGTTGAGATTTCTAGTTTTGAGTCTTCGTGACTTGGACTGGATTTTTGTAGTGATTCTTCCTCAATTCGTTGACTCTTTTTTGTCAGTTCAGTGATGTCTTCTGCTACTCGAGAAATTTCTATCGGAGTGGTTGGTGAATCTAGTTCTTTTGTTTCCGAGGGACGAGCGTTGATTTCCTGAAATGAAATAAGTCAAAATAAGTCATTCGGATAATGATTATTATACCATTTAGCCAAATCATTTTCGGAGTAAGCGTAACTCGTTTGATTCTAGTCACGTTTTACGTGTTGTCATGTTGAATTCAGATGGGAAGTTTGAGCTGGGGATTTGAAAGGAGGGGAGAGAAGGTGTATTTACATCGATCTAGAAGTTATTGCTGGAAGTCTAGATATAGATTGGGACAATGATCGCATTTCTTCAATCATTTGAAACTTCACTGTTCACAGCACACCATTTCATAAAATCACTTAGTCGCACAAACAAGTATCGCCACTGCTCTTAAGCATCTCATCAAAATTATGTAAACTAGCAGTCTTACCATTCTTTAAATTTTGAATTACCGATATAATGTCAAAATTTGTTCTTATTTATTTTCTTTCGAAAAGTCGACTATGATATTCATTATTCCGAATAATTCTGATTGGTTAAAGAGTGAACTTTATTTTTACTTCTCGCTCCTTTTTGGTTGAAAAAAGGAACAGGAACGGGATTTCGGGATTTTTATCCCGAAATTCAACTATTTTATTAACGGTTAAAAGTTAATCGTTCTTAGTTTAAAGTTCAACAATTTGATTGAAAATTCATACTTTCGGGTTTCAAAATTAAAAGGTTTTGTTGGAAACTTGATTATTTTGTTGAAAACTCAGCTATTTCATTAAAAATTCATCTTTTTTTCAAAATTCAACCGATTTGTTTTAAAGTCCTCTCTTTTATTCAAAGCTTCTCTTTTTTATTCAAAATTCATCTTTTTTAGATAGATGATTTTCCTTTTCCGATTGGAAATTCACCTGTCTTCTGAACAACACGTCTTTTTGGCTTGAAAATTCGACCATGCAATCATAAATTCAACTGTATAAGCTTGAAGTTTAATATTTTTGTTGAAAAAATCCACTATTTAGTCAAAATTGTAGAAAAAGTTCTGTCTTGATTAAACATAATTTTTTCAACTGGAAATTCAACTAATCTATACTTGATTGAAAGTTCATTGTTTTCGAATTTAACAATCTAGCTAAACTTATTTGTATTTTGTTGCAAATTTGTCTTTTGTTCTGTAGGAAACGAATCTTCCGAATCGAAAATTAAATTACTTGGTTAAAAATTCAATAACATGGTTAGAATTGTATTTCATTGGGTGAAGATGCACCTTTTGAGTTGAAAAATCAACTGTGTTAATAAAAATATGTTTTTAGTTGAAATGAAACTATTTTGCTGGAAAATCGGTCTGTTTGGTTCAAAATCTATTATTTTTGTGGAAAATACAACAGTTTCCCAAAAAATTTGCCTTTTCAATTCAAAAATTCAATAATATTGTTGAAAATTGTTTTCTCTTCAGAGTGAAGAAACTTTCCTGGTTGAGAATTCAACTCTTGTAGGAAAATCGTCTTTTCGGTTTAAAAATTAATCTCTCTCAGTAAAATTTATATCTTTCTTGTTAAAAATGAAGGTGTTTGGTTAGAAATTGGTCTGTTTTGGTAGAAGATTTAATAAATTTGTCACTCCTAATATAATTCAACTGTTTCTGATTTAAAATTAAAATCTTTTTTTTTGTTTAAAATATCAATAACTTATTATATTTTTCTCTGACGATTGATCTTTTTTGTTCAATTTGACTGTCTTTTACTTGAAATAAAATGTTGTCTCGGTTGAAACATTTACTATAAGTTTTTTCGTTGAGAATTAACCTTTTTTTCGATGACTTGATTAAAATTGGAACTTCTCTGTCAACTTTTCTCAAGATTTATCACATTAGTTAAAAATTCGACGGTTTTGTTGAAAATTGAACTATTTTGCTGATAAATCATTTCCTCTGCTTCTAAGTTCCATCTTTTTGTCTGGAAACTTATATTCTCGGGTTCAAAAATCCAATTATACCGTTGGAAATTCAATGATTATGTTTAAAATTGAATATCTGTGGTAAAAATTTACTTTTTTTTGTTTGAAAATTCAACCACTCCTTCCAAAATTCTTTCTTTTTTTGAATTGAAAGTTCATGTGTTTCGGATTCTGCAAAATTCAACATTTTAGCTTGGAAATTCAATTCTTTTGTTGAATATTATATCCCTTGGTAAGAAAGTAACCTTTCCGGTTGAGTATTCAACTTTTTATTGGAGAAGTAATATGTTATAACTTGAAATCCAAAGCGTTTCATATTGTTTCCAATTGTGGTACTTGTACATGCATTTTATTAACAAAAATATATTCTCTTATCTTCGTGTAAAAACACCCTATTTTTAGGTTTCATCTGAAGCGTTTTTCGAATGGAATCGAAGGGAAAAAAGTTGTATGAAAAACTTCCTATTAAAAATTAAGATTGTCAAAATTCGAACGCTTCTTTTGAGACAAACATAAATTATAAGCTACAATTTGAGACCAGAATATAAACAGTTTTCTTTTCGAATGTATTTTTGAATCTTCTCCCGCTATAATTTCATTCTTGCTTGCTTAAACAATAATTTTTGCTTTCCTGTTTTTATCCCTATAATGATTTTCGGTTCTGGTCCTTTTTTCATTGCTTACTCTTCCTATATTTCAAACTTTTGAGTACTTCCTTTTCTCTCGTTGACAGTCCAAGCATTTCATCATTCCATCAAGCATCCCCAGTCTTTCTTCCTTCATGTGCCGCAGACTTTAGACGCAACCTCAAAAGATGCTATCCTACATTCGTATGCCTCACTAAGCTCTTCGCACGTTCTGTATTATTTCTATTGCCTAATTTCATTTTCCTGTCTTCTTACTTTTTTTTTTATTATTATACCATTAGGCCAAATCCCTTGCGGGGTAAGCGTAACTCGTCTTATTTCGACCCCGTTGCACTACTGGAGAATAAGGGGTTAAGAGGTAATGATTTGGAAGTGGAATAGACATGGGGAATTCCGAGCAAGGGATGTGTATGAGAAGGAGGCAGGGATAGGTATTAGATCAGTCTTAGGATTCATTGCGTGTTTTTGCGAACAGAAAGAACACACTCGTCCTGTGCAACATCGCCCCGACACGAATCGCTTCCTGATCTTTCTAGCAAACACCCCGTACAAAGAGTTTCGCGAAACCATTAAAATAATACACGGGACACTTACACTATCCTTACACGGGACAATTAGTATACAAAATCCTTCGTTTCAGGCTTCACACTTTCTATTATATACAATTGCTCTCCAAACATCCCTATCCTGGCCTACATCTCTTGCTTCTTCCACATCCATGCATCTTGTCATACAAGCTCTTGTGTTTCTACGGCTTTTTATGCTTCTCCTCTTTAGGGTCTCATTCACACATTTTATCCATTCCTTCTCTGGTCTGCCTCTGGGTACGCTACCATTTACCCTACCTAGATATGTTTGCTTTGTTAATCGTTCTCCATCCATTCTCTCAACGTGACCGAACCATCTCAGCAAATTTCTTCCACCCTTGTCAAACAGCGTTTCTTTTACACCACATTCTTAATTCCGACTACCTTAAAGCTAGTATTTCCTTTTCTGGTCTTCTTAATCCATTTCCGACATAGCTATCTTCCGTTTTGATTTTATATTTGCTTTCTCTTACTAGTATATTTGCTATCGTTTTTTATCCCTATAATCATTTATGACCCCAGCCCTTTCCCTATCGCTAAGACCTCTAGTATTCAACATTCTTTAGTATGCTTCTTTTTTCTCATTGACTGCGACGCGTATTTCATCATTCCACCACGCATCATCGGACTTTTTTTATTACAGTCGTAGTACCACAAACTTCCGAAACACTCTCGAAGATTCCATTCCGCATCCATGCACCCTCGACATTTCTGTTGTCTAATTCTGTCTTACAATTATCTTTGTGATGCCCTAAATATTTATGCACATTTTCACGTTATAATGTTTGTACTTCTGGTTTTTGCAAATTCTCTATTCTGACTCGCGTCAGTTTCGATTTTTTAATAATTTTTCTTTTCCTCCATCCCTGGCCTAGGTTTATTTTCGAAACTATCAGATAGTGATCCGATCTGCTTTCAGAACTTTCATTCTCCACCTTATTACTCACATCCCTTTTTCTTCGTTTCCGGTACGCACGAAATATCTAGCTTTCTGATGCGCATAGTATCCCGCAACTCCTTTTCCTTTAAATAATGTAAACCTCTGACATTCCACACGCCCAGTCTCCATTCATCACCTGAAACTTTTCCGGGGGCACGCGGTCCGTTAATGAAAGCGGCAGTCCTGTCATCTGAGGCTACACTATGGTTTTTATTATTCATTATGTAAATTATTCACCAAAGCATTAACATCAAGCGAGAAAATGCTCCGTTAGTAAAGTCATGTCCAAACAAAGAGCTAATTCGTTATATAGTGGTGTATCAATCCAGAATGTCAGTCACCACCAAACATCCGTCATGTAAGGAAGGGTACAAAAGGAAAGATGTAGGAACAAATGAAGCCGGAACAAAACGAGTTATTATTGGTTAAGTAACACTGAGGAGGGCACAGTCTCCTGCAGTTTGGTCATTTCGGTGACAAAGCTTGATCCCCAAAAACTGGTAGAAAGCTCTTTTTTCTTTTCTTTTTTTTTATAAACATGCAAAGAATATTTATTGAAACTCCTCTTCAATTCTTTGAAGAGTATGTATTGGAAATCCTGTTCAATTCTTTAAACAAGATCAATGTTCAATCTGAATATCAATTATATTCACGAAAATTCCTGATAAATTACAATTTAATTCGATACACGATTCGAAAAAACCGTTATGAAACCAACTAAATCATGAACAAATAATATGCAGAGAATATTCTTTGAAACTCCTGTTCAATTCTTTGAACAGTATTGATTCAAAATCCTGTTGAATTGCTTGAAAATCAGCTAGAATAACCCTTGTGATATCTTTTTGAAACGATGACATAAACATTTATTCAACCTTTCACGGGCTACTTTTTTGTACTTCTTTCTTCTGTGTATTCTCTGTTTTAACTCGCGTCTGCTTCAACTTAATATAACTTCTTTTTTGTCTCCATCCTTGATGAAGGTTCATTTTTGAAACTACACAGAAGTGATCCATTCCACATTTAGAGCCCCTCATAACTCTTGTATCGCTTATTAGCCCTCTCAGTTTCTTTTCCTTTACAACGAAGTCAATCATACTGTGGTTAATTTTGCCTTTTGACCAATTATGCATGTGTATCATTTTATGCCCAAAACGTTAATGTTTGTTCCTGGGTCTCTAAAATGACCAAGTACCCTCTCCGTACTTACTCGTTGAACGCAAACTCAGCCATTCATGCCTCCGAGTAGGATGATCCTTCCTCCAGTATTGTATCATTTGAACCTCTAGCATCCCACACACCCAGTCTCCTTTCACCCTCCAAAACTTTAGCAAGCTTTTCTTCGATAAAAGTTTTACTCCCACATGAGGCTACATTGTTATTTGTATTGTTACTTATGCGAAGTATCCACCCAACTATCAACTTAAAGCGAGCAATTTTTTCGTAAGTATAAAATCATGTCCAAACTAAACAGGTAACTCATCATAAGGTGGTGTGTCCATTCATAACGCCAGTCCGACTAAACGTCAGTCATGTAGAGGAAAGGAGAAAAATATGAAAACGAAGCCCAGACCGAATGAGTTATGAATGGTATGTGTTGTAAACTGAGGAGGGCACAGTCTCCTGCAGTCTAGTTTCTGAGATGGGAACAGACCATTCACTATCAGCCCTCTACTCAAATTACTAAAAGTTTCAAATCTCCTATATTTTCATTTCATTTTAACATATTTTTGGAAACTTTAAAGTATATTCAAGAATTTCCATACATTTCCGAAACAGTAATAAATTCCCAGAACTTTTTGAAAATCTTTATAAATTTAATACATTTTCAAAAGTGTGATAATTTTCCGCTGTTCTACGAATTTTCAAAAGTTTCTGAAAATCTTTATGAGTTCGCATGCGCTTTCAGAAATTTTTATAAACAAATTCGCGCGTTTAAAAAGGCCGAAATAACTTTCAAAATTTTTGTTTGAGGAATTGGTCGTATTCTCAATAGAGAAATAGAGGATAACATCTCACAAAAAAGTTTCGGAAACAAATTCGAAAATATTGAAAAATAGACGCGTCTTGAAAAGTCAGAATAACAATCAAGTTCTGAAATATCGACATAAAACTGTTTCCCGTAAATATCCCAGAATCTTACAATCTCTGGAAAAAATCTCCTAATAAACCCTGAAATTCTATTTGAATCCAATCTTTATAGAATAGAATAGAATTTTATTTCTCCATGTACATCCTCATTGGACTTTTACATATATGCTAAATTTTTTGCCTTCTTACACTCAGACTTTGGCATCTTTCCCCATACTTTGTATTTACAAATTATGATACATTTTAGCTCACTCATCCTATTCCACACTTACAAATCGTATATTCATCCACTCTAAATT
>WSXT02063671.1:0-12555 GCA_011762715.2 Neuroterus valhalla
CGTTGAAAATTCAAGATGTGAAATTTCAGACGATTCTAATACTTTCTCAATCATAAATGATGAGAATGTAAAAATCAATTTACGATGACAGAAAGGAACAACAGCTTTCCAACAAAACCGTTCATTTTTAACCAATGTGATGAATTTCCAAACAACATTATGAATCTTCAAACAGAACAGTTAAATTTCAAAACAAGAAGATGAATTTCCAACTAAAATGATAAGTATTTAACCTAATATTTAATTTTCTTCCAAAAAATACAATGTTCCAACAAAATAATTGAATTTCAAATTGAAAGAATACTTATTTTTAACCAAAAATAGAACAGTAACATTTTTAGTTTAAAAATCCAATTTTAAATCGAGCATAAGTATTTTATACTAAAAAACAGAATCTTTAACTGAAGAAGTTGAGTTTTCAAACAGATAAATTAATTTTTACTGTAAAGGATAAATTGTCAACAAAAATTCAATTACTCAAATTTTGAATTGAAAAAAATGGATGTTTGAGTAAACAAATAGATTTTCAACTGAAACTATGGAATTTTCAAATGGAATTAGTTAAAATCTCAGTTAGGAAAAATTAATTATAACAAATAAAAATTAACTTTCAACGAAAAAACAAAACTAACTGTCAAAGAAATGATTACATTTATATATAAAATGATGAAGAATCAAATGGAATTGTAAATGTTTAACTGGAGTAGTTTAATTTTAAACCAGAAAAAGACGAATCATCAACTAAAATGATGAACATTTAACTAGGATAGTTCAATTTTTGACAAAAAATTTACTTTCAACCAAAAAATACAATTTTTCAACAGAAAAAGTTAGAACTTGAGAAAAAAAGAGAAACAATAATGATGAATCTTCAAAGGAATAGATATAATCCAAGCAAAAAGATGCTTTTTTGACCGTGAAGAGTAATTTTCTACAAAAAAGGCAAATTTTCCACGAAGTACATAAGTTCTCAAAGAATTTGAGTCAGTTATTTGAGTAAGGTTATGTTGCTTACTTTATTTTTCTCACGGCAGCGATCCATCCTTATTTTTAATTCATTTTATGAGATGATTGGAAAAATTTATAAAATTACTATAAAAAATTTAAATTTAAATTTACTATTCGTGCCAGTATTTCGACAATCAGTAACACAACAACCCGTATGATCCATTTTATTTGTGTCTCACAATGAAATTAAACGTAATTGTTTCCTGCTTTATTGCATGCTTAAGCCACCTCGAGCGCTTTGATAGTTTCGCTGTCTCCCTCCATCCACCGTCCCCTAGCGAATATCATCCGCAAATGCTAGTGCGTATGTTTTTCCTTCACCTAGCCTTACTCTTCCCCAATCCTTCCTCTTCATCTCTTCCACTAAATCTGCAATAAAAATATATAACAAGAGTGGGCTTAGCAGACATCCCTGTCTTATCCCTCCTGCCATTCAAAAACTTCCTCCTGTTTGTTTTCCTACCCTCCTTCTCCATAGCTTCATCTATTTCTTCCCTGTCCAATGAATCAAACGCTGCTTTCAAATCCACAAACATCGCTGTTAATCCCTCTTTCTGTCTTTCGAGTCTTTTATTTATAATATATTTCAGCATAGGCATTATCCATCACTCCCATACCCTTCATCAATCCAGTCTGATTCGGTAGAATTATTTTCTTTTCCTCGACTCCTTTCTTTTATCCCTCTGAAACTATTGAAACTTATTTCTTATTCGAAGTCGACATCACCGTCACCTCCCTATCATCTCTAATTTCTTTCCCCTTTCTCACTCTTTTATTACCTTCCCCCCATGTTTCCATAATTCATTTGAGATTTCATCTTCACCTGCTGCTATTCCCTCTTCTCCACATTCTCAATTCCTTTCTACCTTATTTTTCTATCAGTGAGAGATGGTCCGAGTCTACGTTCTCCCCTATTTCAAGCCTTCCAATTTCATCCCTTACCTGATCGTCAACAATAACAAAATCTATTACTGTTCCCTTTTTCCCCTCCGTATGAGTGTACTCTCCCTCCTTATCAGTCTCAATGTTCCCGTTCAATATAAACCATCCTATCTCTTCCGATCATATTATAATCTCTTCTGCTATTATTCCTTCCTTCTGTTCTTTAAAACCATTTTCCTCTTTTTTTTTCGCTGCCACTCATTCCTTCTTCCCATCCCCATTCCTCCTATTCCTCTCCCCTCTTAAAATACCTTCTACTTGTATCCCTCCAAAAGCCCCCCCCCCCCTTACTCTTTCCTACTCCCTCTCATCTTCCTATGCCTCCATCATCACTGCGACTTCCCATTGTCCCAACTTTTTCATTAACTCCCTATCCTTTCTTTCTAATCCAGCTACATTCCAGTAAAATATCCTCCATTCTTTCCTTACTTTATTCTTTGTAACCTTTTCTTTCCCCTTATTTCTTTGTTTTCTTTCTCACCCTTTCTCCTGACCTCGCTCATTCTACTAAGTCTCATCTCTCTTCGTCCTAATCCTCCCATATGCTTTCTAGCTGTATTCTTCCATACTTATCCCATTTACTTTTTCCCTTCCCTGTTTCCTCCTCCGCTATTTTCCTCAACTTGTATTGCATACGCTCTTTTTCTGAAGTGTTTTCTTAGGTTCTCCCCACTTTTCGAGTTTTTGCTCGAATTTCTGCATCCTTTTCTCTAAGTTCTACCTAAATTTTTCCCATTTCTCTATTTCTCTTCTGAGTTTAGCTCTTTCCCGTCTAACTCCGTATTTATTTCTTCCTCCCGTACCTCATATCTTTTTTCTGCATTTCAATCACCTCTACCATCATTTTACATATTTATTTTAAATTCAGACCTTCCAACGTCCCTCCAGCCTCATTTCTGTTTTCATCCATCCTCTCACCCTTCTCATCATGATTCCCACAACTATCTTTTTCCGGTGGTGTGCTCAACATTTTTGAGGTTTTCAAGGTTGCTCCTACTCCTTCTGCCTCATCACTGCTCAAGCTTTCCCTTTTTTCCTTTAAATGAAACCTTTAATAGATCCCTAGCTCTTCGCTCTAAACTTGGCCCTTCCTTGCGTCTTTATGCATGCTCCCGTTGCTTTCCTCTCGTTCTTCTCCCCTTTTGGCGTTTCAAAAACTTCTCTTCTGTAATCTCTTCCGTCCTTGATTTCACTCCCCTCGTCACCCATCAATCACATTCAAACCCCTCCGCCTTTGACCGCACCGTCTCTGGCGCTCAAACCCTGTACCTACTGTCTTGCTACTAGAACCGCAGAGGCCTACGCCTCGCCATGTGACATCATTTCAAATTAACCGCAATATTTCAGCCCCACAAATCTGTCTCAATCCTTAAAAATATCCACACCCCGACTCACTCTTTTTTCACACCATTGAATCTGTTACCCACAACCATTCTGCACCTAATTCTTTTACCTTCCTACCTCAATTTCTTCTAACATCCAACAAAAACTGTGCATAAAACGCTTACACTTCTTCACACTTTCGTTTCGGAAACGGAATTCCGTATTTTTGCACTTAATCGTCAAATTTTTCAAGTGAAACTTTTTTACGCTTGTTGTTAATTGGAATTGCGGTGACGCTTCCAGTGACACAGAAAAGGTCCAAACGTACACTTGCCCCTACTGTTTCGCTCGTCACTACGCAGTACGAAAACACCCGATATGTATCGTGAGTTACTGTTAGAAGAAGCAAGCTTATTCGGTTTAGCCAGCACGAAAATTTTGTTGTTACACATGTTCGTCAAAAAGTGTGGATTCCTAAAAACAATATGTATGTGTGTTTAAAAAACACGCGCGTCTGGAATGAAAATGCTAGCAACACCCAAACAATGCAAGTCTGGAGTGAAACTTTTAGGCGAAAGGATAGGAAAAAGATAGAAAAAAGTGAACCGTATGTAAAGTTTGCATTGTTTCGTCGTTTTTCAAGTTTCCCTTTAGACGCACGTGGTTTCCACACGCAAATTCTTTTTGTTCTTCAATGAATCAGAGTTATGATAAATAATTTAAAATCCGCATAAACATATTCGAATTTTAAAATCTGGAAGAATTTTGGAACATTTCAAAAATTGATTCTACTCCTGGATTTCAGGTTACTTTCCATTGTACTAAATTCCTAAATAAACACAGAAATTAAAGGAAAGTTAACACCTGCAAGGAAGATTTTCCCAAACTCTGGCATTTAGCTGGTTCCCTAGATTTCTAGCTCAGCCCCTTATTTTCCTAATTACACAGGTCTGCAAATAATGGGGTTGTATTTGTTGTTGGAAAACGAGAGGTCTTTTCGGGAGGAATATTTTCCGTTGAACCCGAACCCGAGCTCAGAATATGTCCATCACGTCAGGGTTCTGAGATATCTGAGGTTATACTCGGAAAATGGGGGTTTTCGCTACTTTTAAGGTTATTCACTGGGCGCATACCATTTTGCACTCGGAAATTTCTCATAGAGATTTGTACCTGGAGTTCTTGATCGTCTCTGAATAAGAATTCTCAGTTAGAGAATCGATTTCTTTATTACCAGGATGAGTGCAAAATGGTATGCTCCAAAGAGTCAAAGTGAATGCTCATACGGTTGTTTGAATGAATGTCGAAGCTGAAAATGTTTGTATCTTTGTAAAAAAAGTCGCCAGGGACTGTTCAATAGCTCATTTTAGAGGAGAAGAGTATATAACCTCAAATATTTCAAAATCCTGACGTGATTGAAATATTCTGAGCTTGTATTCGGATTCTAAGTAAAAAACTAGTTCGGAAAAGACCCCTAACTCTTCTGCAACAAAACCTTGCAGACCTGTGTTATCTATGATATACTCAGGAAACAAAAATCCATTTACTTTTTTGACTGGCTTATTATGAGCCACAACAGCCTCTACGTCTTCTAGAACTCAAATAGCAAAAGGATTTTTGAATTTTCAATTGACAGATACGCAATTCACTGAGTCATCATTTCAATGGGTTCTTTTTTCCGGGGTAAGTGTCTATATTCTATGTGCCTTTTCCTTGCATGCTCGTTCGCTTCTACCGAAGGTGGTAGGGGAGGGGATTAGCAAGTGATAAAAGAGGAACTACTGTCGCGTAAACGTTTAGATTTCACTTTCTCTAATGGTTTCTATTGGCATAGCTCCGTGCAAAAAAGGCCAAAGAGAGAGAAGAAAAAGTATAAGAGTTTCTGTACGGTAAAGCAGTTCAGAATATTTGCCATGTGAAAGATTAAACTATGAATTCAATATAAAAACGATATAAATTCAGGATGGAATGCACATTTTCTGTACCTATAAAGGGTAAATATAGCAATAGTGCAATGGTTAAGTGAAATCAGAGTAAATAGTAAATTCGATGATTGCGCACGCATCGATTTTCAAGGTAGGGATAAACGGGTCTGAGGAACTAAGGATCGGCAGTCGTAAGCCAGTCGGCGCCAAGCATCTGACGGGAAACTTCGTTTTGCTCTCGACTCATTGGAATAGGACGCTTCACCCTTGTGGGGAATTCATTCGTGATACAAACGGTACGGGGCGACTTTAATTAATACTGCTAGGTTTGAAAGTGCTGAGGAAGGTGACAAAACATCAAAATTCAACTGAATGACACTCATTTATTTTCATAGAAACTTAAGAACCTCCCTCACAAACTAGCCCATTGCTGTTCTGAGGTGAAAGGTGGCACTGGAGAGCTACTCACCCATTCTTGCGCAACCCATTCTTATGGTAACACAAGAATGCCAGTGCGCCAGCCTTTTAATTTCAGAATAGTGAATAGCAAATGTGTGATGACAAATTTCCAGGAATAGGAGATTGGTCGGTGACGCTTTCGGGACTCATGCATGAGGGTAAACGAATGCAAGATTGGACACCGATCGAATTTTTTCCTTATACAACAAAAAAATGGTGTAGAAAACCATACATACTTACGGAATCATCTAAGTTCCCAAAATAAAAGTTTAGTTTTCTTATTTCCATTTTGAGGTTGATACGAGGTAGAGCATTGTTTGAAAAATCAAAATAAAGAAAATTCTAATTCATGCTTAAAATGGATTTCTACATAAAATTAAATCAGTAGTAAACTAAAAATAATGTAGGATCTATTTGCGTTTAGACTGAGAAAAAGAGGCTCCAAAGTCAGCGTAGTAATGGGTTGGTACGGTTATGCAACGATCTAACTTTCGCCCCTGTGATCCCATTTCCTTTGGATCAGAAGGAAACAAAATTAAGAATTCGCAATTGAGAAAATAAGAAAAATGAATTCTTCATAAATAAGAGCTTTGATAGACCCTGAGTTCAAGGACAGTTGCATTTCGAGGGAATTTCTGATCCAAAATTATTTCAAAATTGAGAGATCAAGGCTAGAAGAGAACGAAGTTTAATTTAATTTGAACTGGGCACCTGTGGTAATCAAAATGGTATCTCATGAGATTGTCGTTAATAATAAAGTGATTCGTTTCAGGTTTGTTGTCCTTCCAGGATTGGAACCGTCGTGCATACTCGGTCCAATTTCCTGACGAGGATAAATAAAAAATAGACTTTCGAAAATCCATGGTTCATTCCCATGAATGGGAAACTCGAAACAACTTCACTTAAGCTTGAAAGCTAAAATTTGAGGGACAAAAATTAACATGATGTCTTCGAATTCAGGAGTCGTGATGAGTAAAAGTAATGTTCTTGTTGAGTGAAATAGAATATTTTCCAGTAAAAGAAAGAATAATGTTACAACGGTCTAATCCAAAACTGTGCGAAAACAGTTGCAATTTCAGAGGTTGAATCCAGGATATGTTCGGACAAAACGTCGACTAGGGAAGAAGTCCCAATCAATCCAAAAGTTATCAGCAATTTAGAACGTGCAATAAATCATGGGAAAGGCTGAGTGGAGAGGTTAGTGGACCCTCATCTCTTCCCTCGGCACCCCGCTTGAGTAAATACTTTTGATAGAAATTAAGAATTTTCAACCACAATTTTCATGGTGTTGGTAATAAAATTTCAGTCTGTTGTGTCAAAAACGCTATACGTTAATCTCGTTCTTCATTTTCGAGTCATGGAATAAGCCTATGCTATGGCTTGAAATTATATCTTTTCAGATTAGTAATTATCGAGTTTGCGATGTTGACAGAGGGGACGCTAATGAACCAAGGTTTCATAATAAGTACACAATGTAGTACTACAGTATGATTGCGTTGTAACGGGTGAAAAATTAATATATCATGAATATTACATCTTAGTAACTTGATCTCCTATGTCCTAGAAAGTACTCAAACGGTTCTTAAGCAAAGATTTTTGGTGCGTAAACTACCATAAGCCATAAGAACTATCTATTTTTCGCAACCTTCTCCTGTCAAATTGACAAAAGACAAAAGATAGAATCGACTCGATGTGAGTTAACGATAAGTTTATCTATGAATTTCATTTTTGATTCCTTGAGGGCATTGCACAAACTGACTCTGGAATTTTTGTGGCGACGCCAATGTATTTTCACAGCAGACCATATACTTGCGCGGGTGATGGCAGATAAATTTCAATTTCACACCAGGAATTTGATGATTATGCACAACTACGGCATTTATGAAAAATTCGCGGGTTATACATCAAATTCTATAACTCCCAACTATAAGTCCATAAGAAAGAATTTCGCAATTGATAACGCACAAAGCCGTAATTTGGGGCCAAAGTTCAACAACACCATTTGGAAATTATGAAAGTTTAACATTTAGAGCGTCAGACATCCACTTTATCGCCATGAACGACACGTTACCAAACGGAAATTTTTATAACTCGCGTACTCACATGATACCGCATGAAAGACGATGATACATAAAACTATTTCCGGTAAAATAGTGCTCGCAATGAATAAATAGTGAAGACAATATAAAATTGAATTATTTCTGCATAATCAAGTATTGCACTTGTGTTTCCAGATGATTGTTCAAAATTTTTCATAGTTTATAACAAGAAAGAATAAATTTATAGTTTCTAGTAAATGGAAACTTCCGGAAATTTAGAACTTTAGAAAATATATAAATTCGTTTTTCCATTTGATCTTCCTCAAGTTTGCAAAAAAAATATTTACAACTCATCAACTTATAAATAAATAAATTCAGTACTTTATAAATTTTTTCAATCTTCAATATAAATTATAATTTTTGAAAAAATATTTCTGAAAATGGCTGATTTATAAATAAATTAGCTCTCGCAATAAATAAATGGGATAATAAATTTGTATCTCGATAAATAAACATTGAAATATTTTTTTCACGTAATTTTTAGTTTTGCAGACTTTATAAAATATTTTTATAATTTGATTCCATCAGATTAGCAAAAACTGATTTGCAACTTATCAATTTATAAATAAGCAAATTCAACCCTTTTTTCAATTTTCCATATAACTTTATAATTTTTTTAAATTTTATTTATTTATAATCTTCCATTGTAACGTTGTGGTTTTAATATGAGTTAAACCCACAATGTTAGTGATCCCTACCTCCTTACCGGTATCCTAAGAAGCATATAGTGGATAAAGAGCAAAATTTGAAGCGTCCACGACACCATTGAGTCTGAATAATATCGGGCTCAGTGGATAGCGTGCCGACTTAATAAATCGGCAGCCTGATGGGTTCTAATCCTGGTCCGGAGTCAATTTTCGCGCTCTATCGACTATTTGCAGGTCTTCGAATTTTGTAAATATATAGCGGTGGATAGCCGGGGATCCCCGTTACAATTGGCGCCCAGCTAAAAAAACCCACTTATGTGTTTTTCTGGTTCTTGTAGTATCGTTCCTCCGTCTCTCCGTATATGGGAGAGAAAGGCCGGATACTCGCGGTTTTTGTGTGTTGTGTATATAGGTTTGGGTTATATAGTTTGCTGAGTTTTGAGGTATGTGGTGGGAGCTTGACGCAGAGGCCGTTGGAGGTAGGGATTGTCCGCCTCGATGGTTCGTCGCTCGCACGCATCTCGGCGTCTAGGGAGGGGGCTTTGTAACGTTGTGGTTTTAACATGAAATAAACCCACAAAGTTAGTGATCCCTACCTCCTTAACGGTATCGTAAGGGGCAGTCATCTTTTCGACGCCAGCTCCCACTTAAGACCTTCCCCCACTCTAGCGCCCTGCGGTGTCGAAACTCCCTTCCGCGCTGCTGCTGCTGCCGGCGGGAAACGAAATTCATCGCCAATGCTGTGACGTCAGTTGGCAAGATGGCCGTACGCCGAGGCACATTGGGGATATAACGATAATTCCGTTCAAAACCACCTACATGTCGCAAATCTTAACCAAATCAAACGAAATTTAGCCAAGAATGTTTGTGATTGAATTTCCAAGAGAATGACGAAGCCGAATTTTTGAAAATAACACATTGTTGCTCTATAGATTTTTTTTGTCTTTGCTGAACTCTCTTTTCTCGCAACTTCATTCTGATTATTCCATTTCTGAGTGGAAAATTGATCTCTTTTTGATTCATCTATTATTGGTTAAAAAATGATCTTTATCGGTTATAGATATCTTATTCGTTTGGCAATTGAATTATTCTGTTTAGGTTTAGAAAATTTGATGAAAAATATTCATATCCAGTTCAAAATTTACCTGTTATGTTTTGAACTCGTCATTTTAAATAAAAAATCACACGGTTTTTAGGAAATTCAATTTTTTGGTTATTATCCCTCTAAATCTGAAGTAGTGAATTTCACTATTTTATAGTGAATTCTCACTATTTCAATTTAAAAAAGTGGGTCACTATATGAAATAGTGAAATTCATTCTTTCAATTAGTGGTTTTACGGTTTCACTAATTCAATTAGAAGATTTCACTAATGCGGAAAGTGGTTACCTCTGATTCAAATAGTGGATTTCGCTAATTCAAACAGAGGATTAGCTACAGTCACAGGTCTTCATGAAAATAATTATTGCAATATTATTTCAATCAATCGTATTTATCAATTGCAACTCATTTCGGAACTTTCTCGCAATTTCTCCGTTATTCATAACCTACATATAATGAACCACTCCACATCATAACGAGTCTATTTGTCTTAATAATATAAAGGAATAATATAATCAAATAATATTATCGCAAACTTCGTAATTTTCGCATCTTGAGGAGAAACAGAAAAATATTTCGAAACGCGTCGATGCGTTATTATTGGAAATAAATTAAACATATATTCTGGCAATTTAAAAATATAATACCTGTCGTTACTCCTTACAATGGGTAAATTAATACTTGCTCGGCTCACTCTGATATTCAATAGAGATATTCTCACTCACACACACACACACACACACACACACACACACACACACACACACACACACACACACACATATATATATGTGCACGACTAAAAAAACGATTATTTCTGCATTTTAGGAAAATATTATTTTGAAAAATTATTATTTTTTCAAATAAATTTATGACACGAACTACTATCAAGTATAGCATTTCAAATTTGTCTGATAGAAAATAAGGAATTGAGGTTATACTTTTCCTTCGTTTCAGTTTCACTATTCAAATTAGTCATTTTTGAGTTATTGAGTGCTAGTAAAAATTTCACTATGACAAAAGTGAATTTTACTAATTGAAATGGTGCAAAGAAACAATTTCAATAGTGAAATAGCTTTCACTAATTCAAATAGTGAATTTTTCACTATTTCATATTTAGAGAGATAATTAAATTTTTTCATTGAAATTTGTATCTCTTTGTTCACAACTGGACTTATTTAGAAAGAATCTGCCTGTTAGTCTTATCTCATTCCTTTCTTGGTGAAAATTGTTCAGAAATGAGTATATAAGGAGGCACATAAATGAAATTCTTCACTCTGATTCACTCAGTTACTTGAAACGCACTTAGTAAATTATTAAAGAAAGGAGATGTCTTCTGCCGAGCCTAAGCTGACTGCGACTGAGACAATTTCGAAGAGAGGTAAAGTAGAACTAATTAAGAACGATTTTAAATTCAATTTTAATAAAAAGCTGTCTTGCGGTGAAACTCGATGGAGATGTGTTTTGAGATCCTGTAAAGCTTCGGTACGTACGGTAGAGGGACCTTCGCGAATAATCAAATATGTTAACCCTGAACATTCCCATTCTGCTGTGCCAACTAATATTTTACAAAGGCAGGCAGTTTCGGTTCGAGCAAAAGTAAAAGCAGTAGAATCTCTTTGTGAAAAACCGACTAAAATAATGCATTCGTGTATAACTAAAGATCAAAATTTAGAATTGAAAGACGCGAAGTTAATCAAACAAATCATGTATCGGTAACGTAGGTCAGTTCAACCGGCATTACCGAGAAATTTAGAAAAAACGCAGGAAGCTATTTCACAATTAGACTTGAAAACGAAATTCGGAGAAAATTTTCTACAAGTTAATGATCCTCAATCAAAAATAGTAATTTTCTCGACCAAAAGAAATTTAAAGTTTTTAACGGGTTCTAAAATTTTATACCTAGATGGAACATTTGATTATAGCGCTCTTTTTTACAAGCAGCTTTTCACAATTTTCGGTCATTTTAATGGGCATTATATCCCTCTTGCATTTTGTCTGTTACCAGATAAATGCAAAGCAACTTATGAAGAATGTTTTTCTGCGCTTGTTCGAGCATGTAGTGAAAAAGGCTTCAAACTGAATCCTCAACAAATCGTTGTGGATTTTGAGATAGGCATCCACAATGCTGCCAAGAACGTTTGGCCTGGCGTACGCATTATCGGTTGAAGGTTCCACCTGACACAGTCCTGGTATCGAAAGATACAACAACTGGGACTTTCAGTGGAATACAAAGATCCAAACCCTGCAACCGGTAAATGGCTGCGCATTTGCTTTGGCCTGATGTTCTTGAAGCCAGAAGATGTTCTTCCATTTTTTTGAGCGACTCGATGTTCATCGTACCGAACGATGCTAGAGTATTCCAATTCGCGACCTATTTATTTGACAATTATATCAAAACCGCTTCCACGTATCCTCCAGCAATGTGTGCTGAAGCTACTGCTGATTTGAATAGGACAACTAATGCATGTGAGTCATTTCACTCTCATTTTAACAAGTCCTTTTTCCACAGATCCATCAATTTTCAAAGTAATTGAGGTACTCCTTGACATGCAAATTGAACGTCCATAAAATGTAACAGCATTAATACTCCTTTTCAGTTCCAAAATTCATTTTCAAAAACGAAGCATGAGTTTACCGCAAGACAGATTGATGCGTATTATAAGCATAGTACAGTTTCTCGTATGGAGTTGGTTGAATCCGTGTCTTCATATTACCGAACCCACTGAAATAAGCCCAGAGAATGAAGATACATTTTTTAATTTTCAAAGTTCACAATTAAAACTGCTTTACAGCTCTCACTGAAAACGGCCCTTTTCAGGGCCACCAAATTTTCTAACGAGGAAAAATTCTTTTCCATACAATCATGTTTTGCAATTTAATTTTTATTGATATTTAATAAATTAAATGTTTCATACACACACACACACACACACACACACACACACACACACACACACACACACACACACACACACACATACAGGGTGGGCCATTTTAATCTATAGTGTATAATATCTCAGATGCTTGTGCAGATACGAAAAAATGTTTCAAA
>WSXT02063682.1:0-12554 GCA_011762715.2 Neuroterus valhalla
ACACCTCTGCTGTAGAGGGATCGGGCACTTCGCGAACATTCTACGGACACAAAGATCGTATGTAATGTGTGCGAGAAGCTGTTGCACTTTTTGCACTTGATACATAATATACTATTTTTTTACACATGCATGCAAAACCTTTGTTACAACACTGATTACAGGCATTAAAAATGGCCTTTTCTGCACAGCATCAGTGAGCAGTTGCCAAAATGTTTTGTTCACCGGCTTTGATACTAACGTGATCTGGCATTATAAATGCATATATGTTCTCATATGACGTAACTTGTTTATGCTTTATCATTGTAAACGAGTTAATATATTTCAAGTTGCACACTGAGGAGGGCACCAGTCTCCTGCAAGAATCTGTTAGAAATTCTTACAAACTGCTCAAATAAGAGCTAGTCGAATTTCGTTCAAAATAATTTAGTTTCATTGGAAAGTAAAAAAAAAGAAAATAGATCATTAAATTTTCTCATCAATGACGAATTTACAACAAAATAGTTGAATTCTCGAATAGAAAAATGAACTTCCTATCAAGAAGTTGAATTTTCTACCAAAAAGATGAATTTTTAAGCCAAAATACATGAATTTCCAAATCAAGAAGACGAATTATCAGCAAAAAAAATTGAATTTTTAAACACAAAAAAAAGAGTATGATTATTCGTTAGAAAAAGAAATTGACCAAATATTATTTGAAATCGGCCTTATGTTTTCTTTGCATAAAAAAATAAATTATCGCAATAAATTATGACTATAAGAGGCTAAAAATGGAACATTTTTCAGGATAACTTTCTTCATTCAAGATTATATCAGACTTTTTAAATTTTTTATTTCAAAAGGCCAATTATCAACGGAACATATTTATTTTCAACACACAATAGTCTATTCTTCAACATACAAAAAATGCGTCTCCAACCAAAAACAGTTGAACTGTCAACAAAAAAGTTGAATTTAAGCGAGGAAAGATATATTTTCAATACAAGACAACGAATATTTTACTGAACAGTTGTTTTTCGATGAAAATAACTAAACTTTAAGCAAGATAGATTAATTTTCAACCGCAGTTACATTCTTAACAACAACAAAATTTTCTAATTAAGAGATTATGATTCAACAAAAAGATGAATTCACAACGAACTAGATGAATTTTCGAATAAATAGTTCAATCTTCAACCTATAAATGATACGTTTTCAATCAAAAAGGCAAACCTAAGTTAAAGATGAATTTTCAAGAAAGTAGTTAACTTTCAATCAAATGGATAAATTTGCAACCAATAAAGATGATTTTTTTTACCGAAGAATGGAATTTTCAAAAAAAAAAAAAATTAATCTTCCACCGGAAAGAGCGACATTCTACAATAAATAGTTGAATTTTCAACTTTATACACGATTCTTTTCCAGGCAAAATATGTACGAAGCGCTTGAATTTTCAACCCAAAAATACTATCAATCTTGAAGATAAGAATGAATTCTTAACAGTGTAGTTTAAATTTAAACCAAGCAGTTGGGTTTCTAACCGAAAAAATATGAATTTTCAACAGAATAGTGGAATCCTCAACCAAAATAGATTAACTTTCCACAAAACACTTTCATTTTTAACGATATAGGATGAACTTCAAACCCAGAAGAATTATTTCCTACACAAAAGACGAATTTTTAACAAAAAGTATGCATTTTATACCTAATGGATTATATACCACCTAGAAGAGATAGATTTCCAATTGAAAAAAAAAAACGAAGTTCCCACTAGAATTATGAATCCACAACCAAAAAAATTTATTAAAAAAAAAAAACAAAACAAGTCAACTCCCAAGCAAGTTGGCGAATTTTAAACCATACAAAAATTTATTTATATTGTTACAAGTTTTCATCTTTCAATCGCGCTTCCTCGTAGACCGTAGAGGAACGTTTTTAGTCGTAATAATTTCAAATATTTCATAAATATTTAATCAAACGTTTCTCAATTGATAAATGTCAAATATAACGTTCTGAGCAATTGTTTTTTGTTCAACACGATGGATGATTCAGAGTTCATGAAACATATAAACAAATATTTCCGAACTTAAGGTTTTGTAGCTGCACAATTTGTTTTACAGGCTTCGAAAAGCAAACCATTTTACAATTACTCATTGAAAAGAGTAATTTTAAATTGAGATGATAAAAGTTTTGAAGATGATAGAAACTTTCATCAGGTATTTATTACCTTATATTCAGTATCAAGTGGCACTGAAAGTAATTGGATAAAACAAAATTGATTCTTGAAATACAATATTCCGTTAGAAATTTCGTTAGACTTTTAATAGACTTGGAAGTTGTGCATATACTCGAAATCGGGAGTACTAAAAGTGAGAAGACGCTTGTTTAAATGGCCAAAGTGAAAGTTTTAGTTTGGCAAATTTTCAATTGAAAGGTAACGTTTTATTTCATTCATTTTATCGACTACTTTCTACTTTTCCGGAATTTTTCCCATTAACTATGCACAGAAAAGCACTGGTATTCAGAAGGTTTAAAGTACAACAAATTCAGTATATTCTTGAGATGCAACAAAAATAGAACAAAAGAAAGGAAATGAAGGCTCAAATAAAATTAAAATTAAAATTGAAAACTTCCACAGTTAATTTGAAACCAAGTAATTGCAAACAGAATGAATGACTTTGAATTTGTTAGAGATTAAAAATTGTAAACTTAAAAATATAAGATAATAAACATTTGCGAGTGTTTATAAGTTTATACCTCCCGATGTAAACAGAAAATTCCAAAATATTTTCTAGTTCACAAGGCTACAAAGATCAGCACCCAAAATGACTAAAATGTGAAAAACGAGTTCGAGATGGACAACTGTTGTAAGATTAGAGATTAGAGGCCTTTTTCTGACAATGGGCCAAGCAGGTCTGTCAATTATCTCGTGGTTGATCCTGTGGCGTCTGCTACTGATCCTAGCCATGCCACCCTGCAGTTCAATTTTCTTTTGTACATTTCCTTCCTCATGGCTTACCTCATGGCCTTCTGCATTCTTTCTAAAATTATCTAAATACTTTTTCTCCAGTCATCCATTACCACTAGGATTAGCAGCATAGTGAGGAATTTTGAGAAAAATTTATAAATGATAGGCCATAACTTAGAAAGCAAAAAGGAATAATTATATTCATAGTTAATAATTTTATTTATAGATATGGTATTATTTTTACATTCTCATATTTAATTTCGTTATACAATATAATATTGACAATGTAATTTAACTGCGTAATAAATGAGTATCAAGATTATTTCTGCAACATCTCAATAGATCAATAGAATCAGTAGGAAAATAGATCGCTATAATATTTTTATTACCAATGGAGTTAATTAAATTGAAATAACACGTTTTTGGTTTTTTGTTATACTGGTTCTGTGGCTTGTTTATAAATTCAAACAGGAAGCCTTCTTATTTCTTTACTTTCGGCACGTTCAATACACAAAATTTGGTTTAAAAATCTTATAACTCATTCAGCTTTAGACTGCATATAAAGAAAAAGGTCACAAACATTAATTACTCTATATAGATATTATACAAACAAAATTATATTTCGATTACTAATACTTCAAATATTTGCTAAGATCCAGGATAAAAGTCTTTTCACGAATATTGAGAAAATTATTGTTGAACTTTCTGCTTGAATTTTTTTGTCATTTTTATAAATAATACTGAAAAAAATAAAATATTTATTTATTCATGTATAAAGGTTCTATTAAAAAACCGTACCCATTTCGAAGTGCGGTCTTTCGAAATTGATTTAAAAAATATTTGTTTGCACAGATGCATTTATTAGGACATTATCTACTAATAATTATTATGTAAATTCATTTTCAATTTCGAAAATAAAGTTTATTAACCTCTCCAACTATAACCTTGAATTGTTCACCGATTTTCGTATTTCACAATAAAAAAGGAAAACAAAAAAAATGGATATCACACCAACCCTCAGTCTGATTTTGAATTACTATGTCATAGAATATAATTAAAAATAATGAACAAATAAAACATAAAAGAAACAACGGATAAAAAAAATATCCTCCTTCATCTGGAGAAAAAAATGCAATTAAAGGTATTTCCAGGAAGTTGGCACCACCATTTTGGATTTTCTCTAAAATAATTTTGTGCTCAATTGTGCTCAATTGTGCTGCAAAAAATGAATTCGGAAAATAGAAATTAGAAACACACTTTCCAAAGTACGATTTTCGAGCTACTACCGCCATTTTGATTTTTTTAAATAATAAATTTATGCTGAGTTCACTGAAGAAAGCACCAAATTGTGTCGCAAACCAAAACCTTTTTTAACATCAACCATTTTCGAAATAAGGGCAAATTTTGAAGAGGTTGTCAGCACCGCCATTTGAAAATATCTCAAAACAAAAACTGGTCTGGGTTGCTAGGAGAGGGCCCAAAATTGTGCTGTCAACTAAATCCAAAAAACCAAGAAATACCTCACCTTTTGGCAAAAATCAAAATTTCGGAATTAAAAAAATGGTCTATTATGCCAATTTTTCGTCTTCCCAATATTTTCGAAAATTCTTCACTTTCTTAGGAACTAAAAATCTTTATTTCCCCAAAAATTGTCAAAAACAAAATTTCAGAATGAAACATTTGTGCTGAGTGAGTTGAGCTCGGCGAGCACAACAAGATCGTCTTATGCCATACATATATTTTGAAAATATTGAAGATACATATAAAAAATTGTCATAAGAAAATCTTGTTGTGCTCGCTGAGCACAACTCAGCACAAATTTTTCATTCTGAAATTTAGATTTTTGATAATTTGCGGGAAATAAATATTTTTAGTACCAAAGAAAGTGGTGCATTTTTGAAAATATTAGGGAGACGAAAAATTGGCATAAGACGATTTCGTTGTGCTTACGGAGCACAAGTCAAATTTCAATTTTTGAGAACTTATTGAAAATAATTTTTTTCGGGCCTCTAACAAGTGGGGTATTTTCCAGTATTTTCGAATTTAGTTGACAGGGCAATTTTGGGCCGTCTTCAAGTAAGCCAGCAAAATTTTTGTTGTGAGATATTTTCAAATGGCGGTGCTGACAACTTTTTCAAAATTTGCCCTCATTTCGAAAATGGTTGATGTTAGGAATTTTTATTTCGCAGCACAATTTTGTGCTTTCTCCAGTGAATTCAGCACAGTTTTATTGTTTAAAAAATCAAAATGGCGGTGCTAGCTCGAAAATCGTATTTCGGAAATTGTGTCCCTAATTTTCATTTTTCAAAAAAATCTTATGTAGCACAATTGAGCACAAATTGAGCACAATTCAGCACAAAATTATTTAAGAGAAAATACAAAATGGCGGTGCCCACTTCCTGGACATACGCCTTTATGCAGGGAAAATCAAAATCAAAACACTTTATGGCACAATTATAAATTGGAGTTATCTGCAATCATCTCAGCTCCCTTAAAAATAATCTAATGAAGCAATAAATAATATTTTCTCTAGGAAGTATAAGAGATATAATCTTTATGGTGTACCACGAAAAGTTAGTAACTTATATGTTTTCTACTCCGAATTTTCTCTTCATCACACTAACCCCGTCAACACACATATTCCTATCGACAAATTTAATTTCTCATATACCATAAGCTTCTATTATATGCGCCATTAAAATTATCAATATTATAGCAGACCTTATAATTATTATATGCCCTGTAAGATATAAAAATAAAGATGACGAGAAAAACAAATAAAGGAACCAAGAATCAAGCGAATCTCTCATGTGGATAATGGTTAGATGTGCCCATTGCCCAAAATTCCAACCCACATAGTACAACAAGGATCAGCAAACCGGTATATCCTCGAATCGTCGTCATCCTCTTGAATACAAAATACCGCTTGTCCTTATTATCATTTGAATCATCCGCATAAATTAGACTGGCCGTTCTCCTTGGTTGAAAAAGAATCAGTTAGATTTATACCTCAAGTAAACAGGAGATGAAAAGTGCACAGGCTCACAGTAAGAAAACTATTACCAGCAAAATATCAGTCTGGAATAGTTGCATAATGCATTCATCGAGATTGAAAAATTTCTATGTTCTCAGTAGAAGTACAAAATCGAACAAAATGTTGCTATTCACATTTTCTTATCTACTTCAACTATTCATTACTCTTTTATCATTTAAATATAATAAATACATTGTTTGCATGAGCTACACTGCCAATTCTTGATCTTTTTTCAATTTTATCTATTTGGCACTTTATGCGACCATTACAGAAATTTTAAATTCTGGCGTGTCTACGCATCTCGCAACTTATTTTGTTTAGATCTTCAAATTTTAAAATCCTCCTAAAAAGATCTACTTTCCAGAACTCTCTGTGCTCAAAAACAGATTTAGAAAAATGGCATTTGTTTACTATCTACAAACCTATCGGAAAGCCTTACTCAAAACAAAATCAAGAAATTAACCAAAATTCACTAACAGAGTGACTAAATTAATCAGAGTGGAATACGATCCGATAAGTTTTGTAGCGAATCGTAATGTTTTTTGCTGATTGGAAGAAAGCGTGTAATAAATAAATGAATAAATGCAGCTCGTAATAATTATAGCGTAACATAAAAACTAGTTTCGAAAAAGGTGAAAATGTATGACTGTTTCATCGCTCTCGGCTTCATTTCTCAACTGGTTGCAAATCAGTGTATGCTCTTCGTGACGGCGACGCTTTGTTTTCACCTCTTTATGTTGTTGCATAACACAAACATCACTGACAATCAACGATTGAGTAGTTCATTGCATATTACAGCAATAATGCATCAAACACTTAGATAAGCAAATCAGAAGTAATACGGAGCGAGGACTTTAGCTGATGGAGCGAAGATATATGTATATCCAAAATAACGAGATGTATAGATATAATCATAATGCTTTCGTTCTTCGTTAAAGAAGACGCCAACTTATTTCATTTCTTAATCTAATTCTATTGTGAAAGTAGAGCAATATATTTGATTTAATATTCATATAATGAGATATTATTACAAATAAATTTAATTACAACTTGTCAAATCACTATTCAGGGTGGCGATTTGGCGGACGATTTCAAATTCCCGGTCATTTCCCGGTTCTTCACGGCCAAGTTTTTCAATTTTCCGGGTCAACTAAAAGTAACATATTTATATTTGTCGCAAAACATTTAGTTTTATTCGTGACTTTCATTCTTAAAATCCTCCAACACAACAAATAAAAGATTTATTGCAAAATAAATGAATTTTGAGAAGAATACTCTAATTTTCAACAAAAAAATATCATTTTTTACAAAAATTGGAACAGTTAAACTTTAAATTTAAGAAATCAAATTACGATAACAGGAAAAAACAACAGATTTCCAGCAAAATAGTTCATTTTTCAACCAATGTGAAGAATTTTCAAATATATTATGAATCTTCAACCAGAACAGTTAAATTTCAAAACAAGAAGATGAATTTTCAACTAAAGAGATAAATATCTAACTGGAGTACTTCTATTTCAAACCATAAAGGTGAATATTCAAACGAGAAGAATAATTTCCAAATAGAAAGAATCATTTTCTAAGCAAAAATATAATGCTCTAACAAAATAGTCGAATTTCAAAGTCAAAGAATATTTATTTTCAACCAAAAATGGAACAGTAACGCTTTTAGTTTAAGGGGGGCAAGGGATAGCACTTTCGAAACATCGAGTTTTTTTTGCATTTTCTTATACTTAAACATTTCAATAATGTTGTGTTGAAATTTCAAGTCGATCGAACCAAAACTCTCGAAGTGAATGTATAGTATAATTGTATATTCAAAGATAGATAGAGAGAGAGAGAAGTAGCAATTTGTCGTACGTTTAGTGGATCAGTTCTTGTGCAGCGTTGTGCAGCGATTTTGGAATAATATTCCATGGAATTTGGTTTACATTTTTATTCAAATGGCAATCTGGAATAGAGCTGGAATGGAGCTGGAATCGACGATTCAGTGGAAGTTGAAAAAATAATTTTTTTTCTCGATTTTTTCAAAGCCTAAAACTTTGAACGCGTTCTTCTCGAAACCATGTTTCACAAAACTGTGACCATCGTCATTCAAAAACTACTTGAACAATCTTTTTCAAATTTTGTACATATATTTTGGACATATAAAACACCCAACCCCAAAGGTTATTTTTACTTCATTTTTTCACATCAAGGTTGTTGTACACCTACAAAATGGCGGAATTTTTCGTCTAAAATCGCTATTTTGACTTCAAACGACCGCCAAAGGCTGAAAAAAATGAAAAAAAATGAATACTAACTGTAAGGGTCGAGAAAAACTTATATTTCATCAAAATAACTTGAGTATTTTGATGTCAGATAATTCTACGCTCTACTACAGTGGTCACCGCAAATCATCTTTTTTAAACAGGCGTCTCCGGAAAAGCTTCGTCTCTATAGCATATTTCTCAATATTTTTCTACAAAAAATTGCTAAATGTTGTTTTTATGATGCTTTATAATATCCAAATGATTTAAATACATATACTTTAACCAGATCTTCAAAAAAAAAATCGTAAAAGTGTTTTTTCTCACTCTCCCTTACCCTTTCTTAATATATCCACATATGAGAGTTCTGAAATCAACTCGAGCTAACTCAAGATAACTGCTTAGTTATTCAAACAATAAGTTAACGATATTTTAACCCTACGTTTTCGAACATGAGTTTACTATAAGATATGTGTTAATGGAAAGAAAACAAAAATTTCGAGAACACAAATTTAAAATCCAAGCAAACAAGCTCTTAAAAAAAATGTTTGGCCTTTTTTAATCGTACTCCTTGATATGATATTTCATCAGGTCAGAAAATTTTGTTCTCCCGTTCAATAGTCTTTCTTCGATATTTCGGACAAAATTTATTAGAGGCTCGCTGTAAAGTCAATGCAATCTAACTTGCATAATAAATTTTTGTAAGTTTACCGCTTTCCGAATCCGAGAACACTTAAAAATTCTAAAAAATATCTTACAAAAAACCTGTTTACATAAATAAGTAGATACTTTATTATCTTCTGTGTTGGAAATTTTTTTATGCTACCAAAATTTACATAGCAATGCTTGGTAAAATAACGATAACTGCTGACAGTGTGTGAAAGTTTATAAGAATCATGAAAAGTTAAATAATTAGACGATACGGAATAATCTCGGAGTGGAAATTGTGATGATCATTTGGCTCGTGCTTCCATCACAGCGAGCCGCTAATAACGTTTGGTCGAAATATCGAAGAAAGACTATTGAACGGGAGAAAAAAATGTTCTCACGTGATGAATATATCATAAGAAGGAGTGCGATTAAAAAAGGAATAGATTTTACTATTTTTGTTCTCGAATTTTTTTTTTTTTACATTGACACACATCTTATAATAAAACATATGGCTAAAATATCGTGAACTTATTGTTTGAATAACTAAGCAGTTTTCTTGAGAGTTAGCTCGAGTTGATTTCAGAACTCTCATATGTGGAAATATTAAAAACATGGTGGATTTGGCATAAAAAATATGATGGGATTTTCACTACATTTACGGTCAGAATTTTTCCATTATGATAAAAAACGATGAATTGAGGGGTTTCACTTCTTTTTTCATTATTATCTTATATTTTTTTCCATTTTATGAATTCATTTCCATGATTTCTCATTTAATCATTTTATTATGCAAATGCTTTATTCCGATTATTAATGATATTAATTTTTTACGATAAATACTCTTTTTCTTATTTAAATTTATCCTTTCAATAATCCATTTTAATAATTTTTTATTGATATATATTATTGTGATTAATTATGTATATTTTTTGTACATTATTTTCATTAAGTTATTATATAACTTGTATTGTTATAAAATTTTAAATATATTTGATTTATGCATGAACGTAAATCATAGATAATTATAAAAATATTGATCCATCGGTACGTGTTTACTTTATTAGCAGATAGTATTTTATTTTTTAAATTATCCATGAATACTTTCAATTTTTAATGTCATTCATATTTTTTTCACATAAAATTATTTAAAAATTTCTTATTTACTGTACATGTTGTGATAAAAATTTATTTTACTATTTATTTATGAATCTAAATCATAGATAATTATAAAAATATGGATCCATCAATACGTGTTTACTTTATTAACAAATAGTATTTTATTTTTTGAATTATTTATGAATACTTTCAATTTTTATTGTCATTTTTATTTTTCTAATGGTACTCTTTAAACAATTCGTATTCATCGTGCATATTGTGATACATATTCACTTTACTATTGTATGAATTCATTTTCATAATTTGTCATTACCGTGTAACGATTTCTTCATCACTTCATTGATTGTTGAAAAGATCAGTAAACTGAGAAATAAGTAAATAAATATATGTAATTGACAAACTTCATGATTTGATAATGTTAATTATTGTCATTATGTTAATTTTGTAATCGTTGGATGTAAATGAATAATGTGTGTTTGAAATCTAGAAGACGTCGAGTAAAAAAGTTCAGAATTCTATTTCATCACATCGTAATCAGATGCCGCACAAAAAATGTCATAGAGAACAACCTTCCCGACTTTTTCAATCAAGGTACCAATTTATGTTATTAATATTGAGAGTAATCATATTGATACTACAGAGCAAAAATAAGAACGAATTTCAAAATTTCCCGATCGACTATAACGCCACCTCTAGGATCGAAACATAGACGTAAAAAATGGCGGATTTAAAGGGCCGAAGCTGTCAACCATGAAAAACTGACCATTTTGGGAGAAATGGAAAATCGAAAAGCCTTTTTCTACGTAACGAAAGCGTAAAATAAATAAGGTTCTAGTGCATCGTGTTGAAAAAAAAGAGAAATTCCTGGTAAGTTTCTAGTGTGGCGTTAAAATGTCGCATGTCATGAAAAACCTTTCAAAGGATTTCAAGACTAATGTTTGGAGAATAGATACACGGACGGGAATCTTTAAATTAGATCTCATAACCCGGCCGGGTTATTTGATAAGTAAGTGTATAAAGTCCCAATCGAGAACTGTATGAATTCCGCACGCTAAATTCTAATCATTCCTCAACAGAAAGTAATGCTTCAAAACGTTTTGAATGCATTAGGCGGAAACTCGTTTGAAACGTCAATAGAACGTGATGTGAGTTTCGAATTTGATTGTAGTATAATCATATTTGAACGTGCGTTCTGGATTGGAAGTACCTCCAGATTCAGCAACTTTACAGCTTAGATTCTAGTAATGATAAGTTACAGCGAATCGCTATCAACATCCTCAGAAATCAATACAAATCTCGTCTACTTCCCAGTCATAGCACACGATTTCTGCCCAGGAATTCCCGCGGGAAGTAATATATTACTTGTCAGTTACGTTCTCTTCAAAATGGGCATTTTTACCAATTTTGGAGATCTAAAAAGGAAACTTAATTTTTGAAATTTCAAAATTGTCATTTACCATTTTTATTGGTATTTAAAACATTCGCAAATAATCAACAACATTCAATTAGTACCTAATTGCCGTTATGAAACGTGAGCTAATTCTCCAATGGTTCGATACAATTTCACATTTATTGTCGGTATCTAGATATGTATTTAGGTGATAATGAAATCTTTTTGAATATAATCCATTTTCTCTTAATTTTCCGTATTAGTTTTGAGGGTAATGATTCTCGACCGCAAAAAATGTGAGTAAACTACGAAGAGAAAATTCATTATTCAGAGTAAAATTGGTATTTTTTACAATTTTTGCAAACAAACATCTTCAAATTCAAACAGGTTCTTTCGGCTTGAATGTTATTATCAGTTAAATGATGTTTGTGACATTCTTCAGAATCACTCATACACATAATATTCCTATAAAAGGAGCCTTATTTCAATTTCTTATTTCAGCAAATAGCTTTACTATTTATATTATATGCCGTGTTGAAAATATCCCTCTTTAAATAATTATATTTTTCTTGATAGACTTTTCCGATGTTCACATCCTTATCATTTATGCTAAAATATTAGATTCGTTCCAACACTCAAGCGGGGAAAGTTTTCCAAATGGAGACGAAAAACAAGTTTTGGCAAAGGTGTCTTTGAACGGATGGATTCGGGCTTTTAGACAACTTTTTTAGTTCTTGTGAGATAATTTTATTCGCTGGAAATTCTCCTCCAATCAACGGTTCTGGTTTGATACAGTAAAAATAGCATGCATTCTTTGCATACAAAATAAAATGATAAGATTGAAAAATCCAAAACTGAGCCTGATGACACGATTCAATGTGAGAACAGAGTCCAAAAAAGGATTTTTGCTTCTCTAAGACCTTTAGATTTTGCTTAAAGTATTTTCTGATCGGTATCACCGTTCCGAATTCATCCATCAACAGAAGAAAATGTGTGTGGACACCAAGCTCGTCAGGAGTGAAACTCCGGCAACGACGGAACAGTAGAAACTTTACAATCCAAACGCGATGTTGAAAACGACGTTCATTACACATAAAACATACGTCTTCAATCACACGCAAGACATCTTTCCGGGAGAAAGACTCACTTGTCAGTACTCCACATTTTTAC
>WSXT02063693.1:0-12553 GCA_011762715.2 Neuroterus valhalla
CAAGTTTCTTTATGAATTACTGTGAGCGGTCATAAAATGTTAAATTTCGAAATACTCTAGAAACTCATCAGAGATTCCTAAAGAATACTTTTACGAACTCAGAATAAGTTAGAAATGGATAAATATAATTCTTTTTGAATTAATTATCTATAATTACGAATTCCATTACGTAATTTATATTGCACTCCGATTTCAGAACTAATCGAGGGTTATTTTTGAATGTGCTTGCCGTCTGGGTACTATATTATTATTCATTTAATTTGAATACTTTACGCATACGAAACACTGTCGACAAGATTCCGTGGATGAGAGAAAATTGTCATTAAAATGCATGATCAGCTTTCTTCATTATTTACGAATACCTCCTTATTTGATGGTTCCTTGAATATTTTTTTCTTTTACTTTTTATTCTGATTTCTACACAAAAAATAATGAATGCTATATTTTAGATGGAAAATTGATGAAATCCTCAGAACCGTGAAAGAAATCAGGTGGAAAATAATCAAGAGAATAACTGACTAGGTAGGAGAGGAAAAAAGATGAAGAGATCCAAAGTCAATTGGAGCAAAAAACTTGAATAACAAGCAGTCCGAAGAAAATTGCGGGAAAAACTGGTTGCGGAGTCGGGGAAACGTCTTTCCGCTAATTCTCACAGTCCTCTTTTCGCCCCCTTCAACGAAGAAGCAAATGAAAACAAATGACGCGCAATAAGGAGAGCCGACTGTTGAAATAATAATATTTTGAAACTGGATAGAGAGGGGAGCAAGGAAACGAAACGAAACATTCTGATGAAAAAATAAAACCGGAAGCTAACCGCTCCTTCATTTCAAGTAGGAACGCTTTATTCCATTTTGTTTCAACTACCTAGGGATCGAAGAGTTCTGTGGAGGGTTAGGCGCTAATTATGCGCCATTTGCACTCGATGTTAAGAGTCTGAGAACTGAGACTGAGACTGAAATGAAAGTTTTGTTATCCATTATTTCAATTTTCATCGACAATTTTCTTGATAAAGTACAATAAAAAAATCTGATCAAGAGATTGGATCTGGTCGAGAAGCTCTATTATCTGTATTCATAGCATGTTATTAGTTCGATTGAACTAATCTGGGACGTAATTCAAGATTTCACCGCAAAATTATCCGACAAGTAGCTATTTATGTGCAGCATAGTACCTCAGGGATGGTATTGTCAGGTGAAAGTGGATCTTGCAGGATGGGGCTAAACCTGGATTTCGGGAGGCTGGCTTAAATTGTCCGTGGGTTATATGACACAAGAGGCTAATCTTAAAAAGTCCTTGCGAGATAAGTCCTACACCCTTCATGCTCGAGTCTCGTAGTCTACTGCTCACCCTTCTTTCGCCTTCTTTTAATGCAGTGAAGGCCTTATGCCAGCGGCTAGATTGAGGCTTGCTTTGCATTAGCCGATAACACGCTTAGCTTACAAATGACACGCTAATCACTGGTTTAAATTTGAATCACAACTTCGAAGTATGTGCGAGGGATTGAGAGCTTATCAATATAGAATACATTACAAAAAAGGAATAAGCAGGCTATATTTGATCTTCATGCAGTTTCATATAATGAAATGAGAAAGACATCTAACATATTTACTAGCCTTAAAATTTTCGACAATAAATATAATCCTGCATGAACGATGATAATAATCATCTTCAATTAATTTGGTTACCCTGTCTATATTGGAGTTCCTATTTTTGCGCTGCGTCATCGCATATTTTTGTTTTGCATAAGGAAATTCTTGTTGAGATCAAAGTAGCATGCGTATCTTTCTAACCACAATATTCAATTGGCCTAAGTGTCATGTTAAATCAGCAACAATAATGCAAAGAGATGGCAAGATTGCCAAGTTTAATTCTTGGGGAACATTTTATCCATATTAACGTTCGAAATTCTGAAATGCCAGTTTAAATTTTTGAAAGCTTTTCATTCAACGACTTGCTCAGACAAATCATTTTCTCTATTTCTAAGAAAAATGAATGATTTGTCCGGACGCATAGTTAATTCCAGAATTCCATAATAATGAACATTTTTTTAGTGATGGTGGAAGAAAATTCGATTCTCTTTGAATTCTATCTCATTTTTCCCTAACCCTAAACTTTAAAATCTTCCAAGCTAATATGTGTGACAGCACTACACCAAGTGCCAAGTGTGTCGCGTCGCGTGTCTCGTGCTTTGCACTTATTCAAAATTTATTCGAGACGGAACTTATTCATATTATCTTCAACTCTCATATTTCCCATGTATATTATATTAACTGCTCTAACACGTATCTTAGTTTGTTCTTCAGAAAATTAAGTTCTTTTTTTATTATTACACAGCTTCACAAAGAAAAATTGAGCTCCCTATTGCAAGGACCTGACTCACCGTACTTGATGTAATCGAGCATGCTGAGACCGAATCCGGAGTCCAAATAACCCCATCACGACAGATTTTAGTCCTAAGTTGGAAGAATAGGCTGAAAGTCATAAAATTCAACCAAAACTAAACGAAACCCCATAATCGCATATCTCAACTACCCTATCAGCACATGCCCTAAGAATGTATGCCTGTCAGGACGATAACTCCCGAAAAAACTAATTAATTTGATTGGCCTTCAGTACACTCTTTTAGTGTTGGAAACTTAAGGTCAAGTTTATAAGCCAGCTATTTTGGAATAAATTCCGAAAAGTTAGAGCATTCTGAAAATTTTTGAGACGGTTTTTTTCAAGACTCGAAAATTGTAAGTACAGCCTTCTGTAGTGAGTGATAAGTGAAATAATTTATACTCATGGTATTTTTTGATGAAAAAAAAATGATCAGAGTTATGTCATTTTCCGAATTAAACCAAACTGAGAATATTAGCCAAACAACGGGGGATATGAAAAAAGTTACATGTAAAAAAAAGAAAATTTCTTTATCGGAGGTCTACGAGATGATCTTCACATTTTCATTTTTTAGTCAAACTATGCGAGGTACGGGAAAATATCAATGAAAAGAAATTGTGCACCAAATAAAGAACTACAAATTTTGAAATATTTACTTTTTGAAGGGATAAGTAGTTCTTGCCTAAATAGAAAAACACCATATTTAAAAGAGAAAATTGAACTTTCGACAATTGTCACAAGCTTAGGCAAAAACAAATAGACACACGTTCTTTACCAGGAAAACATATTTAAATGTATTAATAATCTTTTTCTGACAGAATATGTAGTTTTGATTTCAATCAGGAAAAATAAATATAAAAATAAAATAATAAAATTTTAGAAAATGACGACGGCTAAGATTGATAGAGAAAAGTTGTTCACCCAAAAAAAATCTATAAATTCGTTATAATTTTTTCGATTAGACGCGTAGTTTTTGCTTCAATCATATAAAATAAAATAAAACATTTAGGAATCAAATTTCTAAAAAAGGTACCCAACATATGGTAAAAATTGAGCAACAAAACTTCCCTACCGTTTCGGACAAAGTTTGACCGAGTGCGCAGCATGAGACACGAGATGCGAATTTATCCGTTGAAGCTGGAGAAGCTTCAACTAAAGGGAATTCATAACCATCAAATTAAAGTTGTAGACATTTTTTTGATTAGAAGACCAGGAAACATTTCCTATACCAGAGAAGACAAGAAATTACCAGGAATTTCTCTCTTAGAGTTGCTCTCATAAATTAGGAACTTGACCTTTAATAAGACGATTTTCATGCTCGAATCATGACTGCTCCACTGTTCATTAAATAACGAACGAAGCTGATTTAAAATTTGGTTCACAACGATGTGAACAGGAAGAAATAGATTTTATCCAGGAATCATGGAGGGAGAATATCGGCTGCTACGATTTGGACGAGCTGCTTCTTCGACGGAGCAATATCCGCGTTTTCCCGTATCCACCGTCATCTGCGAAAAGTGCTTAAAGAAATATCTACGAAACAAGTTCTCCCGCAATTTTCCACAGTCCCCTGGGAACGTAAAAGAGGAGGGAAGAAGTTGAAAGAGAGTAAGAACCACGATCGGAGAACTGGTAGGAGAAGGAAAATGTCGAATGTAATACGAAGTAGGGACAAAAGAGTGAGAAAAGTGTATGAGAGAAGAGGAAGAAAAATATCTCTTTTGGAAAGATGACCTAGCTGAGCCGGTGGCTATAATTTCATTAGCCGGGTCGAGACAAACGAGTGAGCATTTCGAGAAGCGCCGGCTGGCCGGAAGATTTCTCCAAACGGAAATAACTACGAGCTTACCAGACAACCTATGCTCATTTTGTCCCTTTGTCCTCTATTTGCTTCGTCATTTTTGTCTCAATTGGAGATGCCACAGGTGATTCTCGTTTTTTTTTCAACGATACCTAGCTTCGAAAAAATATTTCATTACACATCTTGCAGCATTTTCTTGGAGGTTTCCCCACAACAACAATTTTTTTGGAGTTCAAAAGAATGCTATACAGGGAATGGATATTGGGGCATAATATCAGTATATTTATGTGCAAGACGACGATCTAGATATCAAGGTATAATATGAAGATATCAAAATTTAATGCACTCAAACTTTCGATACAGAAATAGATTTCACTATCCATAATTCTGAGTATGAATTTCTCTTCGTGTTATGCCAATCATAACACTTGTTAACCTTATATTGATGAATAGTAGATAGCAATACTTGAATCGTTCAAAGAAAATATTTTTCGTATAAGTTTTGAGCTGAAATGAAGAGGAGGGACCAAGTTCAATATCCCTAAAGCACCCTCAACTTTCTCGGCGTAATTACCAGCACACGATATCACAAGAAAAACATTAATATCAAACGGCCGAAGCAGTCGTTGACAGTGCAAATAGAAGATCTTAATGGTAAGGCAACTTTCAAGAGCTATGAGGCGGTAGAAACCGTTGGCACGAATGAGACTTGCCTTACCGAACACTTTCTTCAGTTCCTCAAATTCCACTTTACTAACTACCATTTCCACATTTCAACTTCTACTTTATTACAATATCCGAAGAAAAAATTAATTCAACATATAGAATTCAGTAAACATAAAAGGGTTCAATGTTTCTTCCATTTGAATGCTCCCAAATACATATATGAGCAATAGACATGTCCACAGAAGGGCCATTTAAAAAAAAAAGTCCCAAAACTTGGAGAACACATTTCGGACTTTTCCTCTGATTTCTCAACATATATAAAAACGTATTGTTAAGCATGGTCAATATCTCTGAGCATGACATAAATTTTGCGCACACAGCAATATTATCTTAATCCCTGGCAAACTTCTTTTTTCCAACATACTGTTTCATACTGGAGTAATGTTCAATGACGGAGGAAGCATTTTGTCGACAAATGCGGAATTTTTGATAATTCAATGTAATGGTGGCACAAAATATTGTCAGGACATCATTTTTCTTCATTTGATGAAAATTTCTGTTATGACTGTAAACTTTTTTTCTCTATAGGGACCGCATAATAACTTGATTTACAGGTGCAGGTTCACCTAAAGAATCCAATAACGAAAAATGACACTTTGCGTGGACATGCCGATATAATTAGCTATAATGCACAAATGAATACATATTACTTTTGAGGAATCCAGAAAAATCTATGCTGATTACAAACCCTGAAATTAGAGAAGCAAACAAGCAAGGAAAAAAAGCTGAGGGTATAAAAGGACAAGCATACGGTAGTCGAGAGTCTTTAATGTTAAACGGCTCAACCGTCTGCCCGAAAGAATTTTAATATTTTCCAATTAGGCCCTTTTACTGAAAAGGTAAAAAGCTGTAGCATAAAAACAACGATAACCACATCAAGGAGAGATTTCTGTTTAACTTTAAATAGTACAATAAGCTATGGTCAGTCCGCTTAAAGAAGAAAGTACTCCTCCAAGTGTAGGAATAAACATAAATTTTTATTTTCTTCCTGTTACCCTACATCACCCGTTAAAACTCCATTTTCTTCGGAGATGCTGAAAATGTCATCGGTAGTTCAGGAACGATGTTTAATGGATTGGCTTTGACATCAAAGTAAGTCATCCCTGATCAGAGGGCAACTCCATTTGGAGAAACTTGCTTATCCAATTGGAAAACGTACGCGCACCCTTAAATAATATCACTCATATGCATAAATATATAATATTTCAAACATTTTCTTCACATTTATCGAACACACAACTTTTTTCTCCGATAGACACTTCATTTATTTTGCTTTACATGAAAATTAATTATATTTTAGATTTCTTAAAACGTATTATAGTTCACTAGAAGATGTAATAATGAATATGAAGTAAATATTGATAAATAAACTGAAAAATTGAATTTTTTATCTTCGAAGTTGGATGAAATTCTGAATAATTTTTAATCGTAAATACTGTAAGGGAAAGTCTTTAAATTTTATTAAGGGGATATTTTAGTAAATCGCGATCTTTACGTTCTATTTCCGGGCATTGTTATCGATTAGGTGTCCTCTATAAAATCGTAGCTATAGATTAAATTTAGATGCGATGATTGTCTGAACAGTAAGAAAGTTTCTCCTAAAATTGGACCGTATTCCCGAGAAGGCAAATCTATTATGTCTCCGAGCTCCACAAATCGAAGTCACGCTACGTCGCTGACCAAGGACCATCCATAGGATAAACGACGTTGTATATTTTCCACCTTGATAGTATATCGACCGCAATCCCAAATCCTGTCACACATATAGTTTCGCACAAGTAGATCTTTCTTTTCAGATAGAGATGATCATTCAGCTACAAAATATTTTACCAACAAATTGCGAGTCAAGGGAACAATAGCAATGATGTAAAAAAAAAACATTTTCTTTGGTTGAAGGGACACCTCGCGATATGAGAGCAATAATATGATTTCGAAATAAAAAAATCTGCCCACTGCGCGGACATATTCTAATCGCGCGCTTCGCGCGCAGCTCGTTTTGCTCGGAAGTTTGAGCACGCTTGAGCCGCGGGTCTTTCGGATCTCGCGCTTCACGCTAGATAAATAATGTATCTCGCGCTCCACGCTCGGGTTTGAATTTACCCCGCGCTATGCGCTAAGTCTTTTTACTTCCTTATAAATGTGTACATAGATTTTTAAACTAAAAAGAAGAATGTCGGCTGCTGTATTTGATGATTATGAATTCTCTTTTGTTAAAGCTTGTCCGGCTTTAACGAATACATTCTCATCGTGTGTCTCGTGCTGCGCACTCGATCAAGATCTGTCCAAAACGCAAACTTGTCTATATTACCTTTAACTCTAATGCATCAAATGCATATAATAATTTATATACCTCTTACCTTGTTTTGCTTTGAAAAAAATTTTATTAATCTATTTCTAATATTAACATAATTACAATTAGAATAAAAACCACGCATACCATCAAAAAAGAACAGTTTTTCTTTTCAAAATTTTCTTTGCATCTCGTTAAGTCTTGCTAGAAACTTGACTTTTATTTGAAATGTTGTTTTTTTAATTAATGCCCAGAAGAAGCCTTTCTTTCCTTCAGACTTCTTTTTCAATCTTGCGTTGTTTGGATGAAAATTCTCATTTTCGATCATATTTTTGAATTTTGAAAATGCCACAACTCTGATAATTTTGTTTCGAATAAAAAAAATCATAAGGATAAATTGGTCTTCTTTTTATGTACTATGAGAAGCCATAGTTACAATTTTTCGGAAAATTTCCAAAATACTCTCCCTTTTAATTTTTCGTCCAAAATAACTGGTTAACGAACTTGACCTGTATTTTTGGTCGCTGGGAACGTGAGCAGAAGTACGATCGAATATGATTATTCATTCGAAAGTTATTGAGTTCACAGATTATTTTTCATTATTTTTTCTGCGATAAAAATTGGAATTTTCGATTTTTCGACAAAATCCAAGAAGTTGTATTAACGATCTTGTACGGCTTCCAAGAAGAAACCTTTTTTCCTTCTGACTTTTTTCTTCAATCTTGCGTTATTTGGCTAAAAGTTCTCATTTTCTTTTCTATTATTGAATTTTAAAAATACCATTACTCTGACAATTTGACAATTTTGTTTTCATCAAACAGAATGATAGGGATAAGTTGTTTCACTTTTTACGTGATACAAGAAATTTTACTTACAATTTTTGAGTCTTGGAAAAACTTGACCTGTCTTCAATCCCTCAAAATGTGTGTTCAAGGACAATCCAATCCGATTAGTTTTTCGAAAGTTATGTAGTATATAGACGACAATGACGGCGACAAGAATAGCAGACAGACACTAACGTGAAAACTACTTTTTTGGAATCAGGATATCTCAAAACGTGGACATATCATAAATTCCGGGAAAGTCGAATTTCACATAAAACCACTACCTTCTCATTATAATGAGAATGTAAAAAGAATCCTATAACAGCTCCTTACGTGATGCAAGATCTCAGTATTGGAGAGATTCAAATCCATCTAACCATGTATCATCAACTCTAGAATGAGAATCAACTTCCGTATTCTTATACATTAAAAAAATCGAACTCATATTTTATGAGAAACTTTCAGTGGAAAAACAGAGTACGGAAAAGGAGGGTCAGAAAGCAGATTAATTGATACTACGAGAGACAACAGGGGGTGAGCGTATTTTGAGGAAAGGAATAAGGAAGGGGGCGAGCTAGGTACCACAAAGTGGTATGAGGAGGTGAAATTCGGGGGAGTTGGATTTAAAGTTGTTGGCTGTTGCAGGGAACTGCAATGCCGTTTCCCAAGTTGACGGCTACGCTGCATGGTGGTGCCCACTCTTGATCCTGAGTAGCAATTAAACATTCAGCTAATGTGCTTTTCCATTCAGAAAATTGGATATTTCAGGCGCCTACCGTAGACCATTCCCATTCCCTCGTCTCGGACGCCGCCTCGCAAGCTCGATATACCGGATTAATTGAATTTGCAGGGGGCAGACCGGTCTAACGACTCGAATCCTTCGCTCAGGGTCAACCACGAATTTATTAATCGCTCACTACCTCTACCTCATTGCTACTCATGTCAGTTTGACCTTACCACTTCAGATATTTTACGAATTTTACGTAATTATTCTTAAAATATCCAGAAAAGCATTTTTGAGTTTGCAATACATATCATCCTCACACCCCTACTTTCCTATAGGTGAACTTGCAGGACTAAAGACGTAAAATTGAAATAAATATGAAATACATGACAGTTAAATTTGCGCCAAAGAAGTAGTTTCAAATAATTTTCGGTCAACAATAAGTCTGAAAACTTCATTCATTTTCCAATAACAACCCGATCGATAATTTGTAGCTGAATAAATATCTGATGAACTGAAATTTTGAAAATTGATAAACATGAATTAAGTATAAAGTTTGGTTGGTAAGTTTCGTTGAAACCTAATTTTGAGAAGGGAGGAACGTGGGAAGCTTGAAGTGTTTCATGTACTGGAGCGAGCGCCGTTGAACTTTGATATTCGTAATTCCATTGCTTGCAATTAGGGCCGGTAATTACCATAAGCATTAGCAGGCCAGCAGGGTGCAGCTCGGAGAAACTACTCTGGACACTCGGGACACGTGGGATACCCGTCTGTCCGGTACATAAATAGTAGTGGTCAGCCTGACCATCGTCGACCGCGGAACTCCTCCGGAAGACCTGGACACACAATCAGGAAGTTTCCTGAGGAATGTGACCGCGCCAAATTTCTTAGGTGGTCGAATTAAACCGGTTTCGCTGAATGCCCCGGACGTTCCAGTCGCTGAAGATGAGACTCTGACCTCTACAGATTCCTATCCGACGGTTACGACATTCTGGAATCTCCAGATTTTCGCAAGTCGTGATGTGACCGTCGTTCCTGAATTAAGAAAAGGAGGAGGTTTGAAAAACGTCCCCTCCATGTGCATATTCAATTAATTTTAGTTCAATTTAGTTTTTGGTTTGGTTATTATATGTTTCTAGCTCAGGAATTCACTTTCCATATAGATCTTCCATAGTAAGGTGTTAAAAACATGCTTCCAAGTCTTCTATTCGAATCATTTACTCGTTTCAGATACATCCTATTTTGAGGACAAGTCTTACACAATAACATTTGGAACTATGGAGCGTGAGATTCGCAATAAAACTGAGATTCTTTGTTTTATAATAATACTCATTTTGGTCTTCTGATGGGGTACGATGATTATGCAATTTTGCTACGATTTTTTTCAATTTAAAATATTTGATAGATGAATGGTTTCTACGTGATTATGCAAAATTTGAAGTTATGTACCGCAACTAGTTTTCAAGATATTTGGCTATAAAGTTACTGATTTTTGCATGGGATCTTATGGGAGAGCAGTTGCTGCCCTGCATATATAAGTTTTCAAGGCTAGAACAAATGACATAGCTGAAAAGTGAACTATGAATATATATAGACTAATTTTTATGATATAACTTAATAAAAACAAGGTTATCATATACGCCCCTCAGCGCGTTTGAACAAGTTTCGTCCTACTTGGAGAAGATACGAACAAACTAATCAAATTCGAAACCGAAAATTATCAATTTTTGAACAAATAGTAGTACTTTTTACCGAAAAAAGATGAAATTTCTATTTTGCTATGAAAAATTTGTATGTGTAACCCGAAAATATCAATGCCCAAATGATACAATTGATTTTTCCCGGAAAAATATGAATTCTTAAAAAAAGATTAAAATTACAACTAAAAAGATCGTTCTCCAACCATACATGATTAATTTAAATTTCAAATTTAGAGCAATCATTTTCCACAGAAAATAAACGAATTTCCGGAAAAATGATATCATTCCAGACCGCAATTAGAATAGTTAAATATCGATTCGAATAATAAATCTTGAAGAAAAAACGATTTCCCTACCAAAAAAGATTATGATTCCAGATAAAAAACAACTCAATTTGATCCAAAAGGGCGAATCCTCGCCAAATTATCTCAATGATCAACTACAACATATTATTTTTTAAATAAAATGGATGACTTTTTAACAAAATCATTTGATTTTATACCGAAAAATTGAATTTTTAAGAGCAAAAGTGGAATTTTCTACCAAGATGATTAGTTTCGTTCTAGAGGAGATTAATTTTAAACCAGATAGTTGCATTCTTGAATAAAAAAAATTACTATAAAAAAAGATGAATTTGAGAAGGAAAAGACGACATTCAATCAAAAATATGAAGTTCTTGAGCGAAAATTATGAATTCAATACAAAATCATTGTATTTTCAACTTGAAAATTTCGATATTTAACCGAGATAATTTTTTCTCCCCAAAAAATATAAATTTTCAACAAATGACTACAATTTCATGATGGAAAATATCACTTCTCAACCTGAACAAAATTACATTTGAATTTTGAGTTAAAAACATTAATTTTCAACAATAAAAAAAAATTCTGAAAAATAGTAACTTTTTCCACCATGATTGGACTAGTTCCATATCAACTCAGATAATTAATTCTGAAAAGAAAGAATGATTCATCTATCAAAGAAGATTTTAATCTGAATCTTAAGTATTTGAATCATTCAAAGGAAAAAAATCTGCCCGCCGCGCGGGCACATTCTCATCGCGCGCTATGCGCGCGGCTCACTTTGCTCGCAAGTTTGAGCGCGCCTGCGGCACGCGTCTGTCGGATCTCGCGCTTCGCGCTCTATGATAAACTAAACTCGCGCTCCGCGCTCGGTTATATTTTTACCTCGCGCTACGCGCTCGGTCTTTGTACTTTCCTACATTTGCATACAGAGAATTGAATGATTGTGGATTCTCTTTTGTTCAAGCTTTTCCGGCTTTAACGAATACATTCTCATCTCGGGTCTCGTGCTGCCCACTCGATCGAAAATCGTCTGAAACGGTAGAGAAGTTTTGAAGCCCAATTTTTTTCATATGTTGCGCAATTTTTCTAGAAATATAATTGTTTCATGTTTTATTTTATTTTATATGATTTAGGCAAAAATTTAAGCAAAAAATTAGCATCGGAAAAATTTTGGCAAATTTATAGATCTTTTTCGGGAACTCATGCCTAGTTTTTTTTCCCAAGCTTGTCACAATCGCCCAAAAGTTTATTCTTTTTATTTTTTAAATGGTTTTTTATATATGAAGCAAAAACTTGTCCAATCAAAAAGTAAATTTTACAAAATTCGTAGATCTTTTTTTGTTGCACAATTTTTTTTATTTATATTTTCCCGTACCTTGCATAGTTTGACCGAAAAATGAAACTTTCTATTTTTCATCACTTTTCGTGCGACCAAAATTTGATTTTTCGATTTTTTGGGAAAATTCAAAGAGTCGTGGACTATCTTGTAGGGCTCCCAAAAATAAACATTGTTTCTTCTATACCCTTTTTTCATATCTTCTTTTGTTTATCTAAGAAATTCTCATTTTTGTTTATATTTTTGAATTTTGAAAATGCTACAACACCGACAATTCTGTTTTTAAAAAAAAATCATAGGAAAAAATCTGCCCGCTGCGCGGGCACATTCTCATGGTGCGCTGCGCGCGCGGCTCACTTCGCTTGCAAGTTTCAGCGCGCTAAGGGCGCGTGTCATTCGGATCTCGCGCTTCGCGCTCGATAATGTATTTGCCTCGCGCTACGCGCTCGGTTTTTTTACACCTCGCGC
>WSXT02063704.1:0-12553 GCA_011762715.2 Neuroterus valhalla
TTTTTATCTTTTATTTCTTTCAAAAAAAGAGTGAGATGAGCTTTTTTTTTTTGTTGGATTAAAATTAATTATTTCATAAGTTGATTCGTCCTCTAATAATTGTTATGCTTTAGTAATGTAATCTTATTATTCATAATAATATTTTTATTACTTTTATCAGCAGTAGTTAAAATAATATCTTTGTTAGATTCAAAAATTGTTTTAATATAAGTTTAAAACGACATAGGTTTCAATGCGAAACATTCCAAAAATTTCAATCGCAATTTTTATAAATTGAACGCTTCATATTCGATAACCGTGCAAGTCGAGGATTTTAAATAAGAATATAAAATCAAAAACAAAGTAGATATACATAACAAGATCGCTATATGATACCAAGTTTTTGAATTTCACGATTTTAACCTTTTACTCCAAAACTGTTTCTTCAAATATGTTTTGAAACCTTATTAAGTAGAAGAACAACTTCATTTCAAATTTTCAGTTCTCAAATATTTTCCTTGGTAAGGCTTGCCGTTGACAAATTATTTTCTTTATGTGTTACTTTTCGTGAATCTTCCAATGAGAAAAAGGGCGAAGGTATTGACAGATTTCAATTTTTTTGTTCACGTGCCAAGCTACAAAATTTTCCTGAGACAAGATGAATCGATGATAAATTTTATTGGTATGTATCATATCATGTGATATGAATTAATAGTGAAATTCGCCGGATAGAATATTTGACTAAAAATATTTGTAGTAAATTGTTAATTTCAACAATTTTTTGAATATTAAAAACCTTGACCCTACCCATAAATTTGATAGACGTTTGAAAAAATATTCGAATTTGGAAGATATCACAACGTTTTAGCTTTCAAATCTTCCCGTTTTCAGGTTCATTATCTTCACTTATCTTCAAGGCTTGATTCTAGTACCCTCGAATTCAGATGGTCTTGATGTAGTAGTTGTAAATATTAAACCTTGGAAGTAAAAACTGTTTTTCGTGAATGGCTTTTAATATAATTCTGCAATATTTCATTATTACGTAGTACAAAGTTCCAACCATTTTCTAATTTGGAGTCAGATACAATTTTCTACGATTCGATATGAAATTATGTTTTGGGAAAATTTTGAATATTTAGAGAGTTCAATCTTGTATTTTTTATTTTATAAGATTTCGTTTCAAATGCGTCACATCATTGGAGCTTTATTCATACTACGATGATTGCACAATTTCGGATATGCAAAATTTGAACATACTCAATGCCAATCACTTTAAATCATCAAAAGTTGTATTTACACAATTAAATTTTGTAGTAGGAAGGGGTTGCACAGCTTAATCACGCATACACTGTAAAAAAACTATTTTGGAAATTTTTATTAAAAATATTGGACAGCAGCATACCCAATATTATTAGAAATTTTCTCAAATATGGATTCGGAAAAATGTTCTAATTTATTTTGAAATTTTTCTTTAAATTGAGGAAATTATCCTTCAAATAAATTCGGGTCAGTTCCCTAAATTATCTGAGAATTGTTCTGCAAAATCGTCAAATGATCTCAAAAATATATTCGGAAATTTTCCTTAGTTATTACAGAACTAAACTAAAAAAGAACCTTATCCTAAGAACAAAGTCCATTAGTTGTCCTTTGGTTCATTTCTAGGGTCAGTGGCGTATCCAAGATCATCATAAATTTTTTAATCTCTAGTGTTGATCCGGTCTCCTTTTCATAGTGGTAACCGTACACGAAATACTGTACTAGGATAAAGAGAAGCGTACTCCTGCGCACATATGTTGCTCCCATTACAATATTTTGATCAATCAAAATACATCAGCTACAAGATTCGTCGTATAAAGAGTTTCATGTAAAAGAAAAAGTAAAATCAATTATTTCATTAGCATTCTTGAATAAACGCAAAATTCAAATGAGAAGTTAGTTTTCTTCGTGTTTAATTTTTAATTTGAATATAATGTAATATGCACATTTTACAACTAGCATTGGATATGAGAATTCATATGTTCGATTTCCTCGTAAGTTGTATAAGCATCCTGAAAAAGTAAGATACGTAGCATAATTACCTCAAAATATGCTGGTCCAAAAGAAAGCAAAAGGATCAATTTAATAAGCATTTATATGAGTCTGAAAAATTTTGCATTCTCTCACAACAAAATGAAAGAAAAAGAGCCATTATTAAATGTAAAAATGAAGAATCACTCCATTCCACTTTCAAAATTTTCCAAAAGCTTTCCCATATATCTGTACTTTTCTTACCATGCAGATCTACAGAGAATTTCTGGTTCCGAAACTTGTATTTAATTTTGGAAGCTTAGGAATTGGAATCATTCAATTTCGCTGCTCGCAATTTGAAATTTGCTGTCATGCCATGGATGCTAAAAGTTATTATGACTTACACAACTCTTATGATTATAAGATGTTTCGTCAAGGATTTAATTGTTATAAAAATTAGTAGGTGTTTGAAATATCCTTGATAATTATCATGCGCAAGTTTGAGCGCGCCTAGGTCGCGCGTTTTTTGAATCTCGCGCTTCGCCTTCCACAATAAATTCACCTCGCGCTCTGTGCTCGTTCTTTGTACTGCTCTACATGTGTGTATAGAGCTTTTGAAACTAAAAAGCAAAGATCGACTACAGGAATTGAATGATTGTGAATTCTCTTTCGTTAAAGTTTTTCGGGCTTTAACGAAAACATTATCACATGTCTCGAGCTGCGAACTCGATAACAATTCATCCAGAACACAAAGTTTTCAATATAATGTTCAACCCTTATGTATTAACTGTACATTATATTACTTTATACACCTCCTATCTGTTTGTTTCTCAGAAAATTTAGTAAGTCTATTTTCAATATTATTCTTGTGCATTAAACCAAAATTACGCGTATTGATAACCAATTTTTAGCTTATTTTTGAGGAGAGACTTTCTGTTTTCTTCTTAGTTTGTCGTAGGTTTCGAAATTCTCCTCTTTCTTCCCTAATGTTGTTTTTCATGAATAAAAGAAAATCTACTCGTCCTATCAACAAGTACTACCTAACAAATTTGAAGATGTTTTTCAGTTACAGAACTTTCGTTATCATATCTCTTTTCGTATCGTGCATTTGTCGACCGAGAAATGGAATGTTCTCCTTTTCATTATTATTCTTTCACAGGAGGAATTTCATTTTTGAAGTTTTTGAGGAAATTCGGAAAGTTGTTAGGAATAGATTGTAAGGCACAAAAAAAACATTATTCTCTTTTTTTCATTTTGTGCGTTATTTCGCTTGCAATCTTCCGTTTATCGAATTTCCGCATTCCGCAAAAAATGGTCCAAAAAATTTTCAAAATTCCCCAAATTTTTCAATTTAATCAAGAATAGCTGCCTGACGAACTTGATCTTCAGTTTCTGACATCGACAGAGTCTACCAAAGACCAATCAAGTGGATAGTCCCGGCATCTGGTAGTTTCGTGTGGTGCTTTTTGGGGGTGTTCTTTTTTTTCTCCCTAGTCCTTCATTTAGGGGTCCATAATAAGGGGTCGTATTCTGTGACCAGAATTTTGTTTCGAGACACGAAAATATTTTTCAAAAAAGGTGAAAAATATAACATGGCCGTGCATTGTCACTTTCCTGTGCATCTTAAGGGGTAAACATATTCTTATAAAAAATGAACTAGATAAATTTTCTCCTGTGACATTCATGAAACAATTGACATTCAAAAAACAAGAATTTTGAATTTTTGGTTAAAAAGGGACCAAAAAGGTGTATTTTTGAAAAGTCATAGCTCGTGACGTCGTTGATATCGTCGTTGTCGTCGTTGTTGTAATCGTTATCGTCGTCGTTGTCATCGTGGTCGTCGTTGTTGTCGTCATTGTCGTCGTTGTTGTCGTCGTCGTTGTCGTTGTTGCCGTAGTTGTTGTCGTTGTTGCCGTCGTCGCCATCGTCGTTGTCGTCGTTTCTGACGTCTTTGTCGTCGTTGTTGTCGTTGTTGTAGTAGTTGTCGTCGTTTTTGTCGTCATTGTCGTCGTTGTTGTCGTTGTTGTAGGAGTTGTCGTCGTCGTTGTCGTTGTTGATATCGTCGTTTTCGTCGCTGTTGTCATCGTTGTCGTCGTTGTTGTCGTCGTCATCGTCGTTGTTGTCGTCGTTGTCGTCGTCATTATCGTCGTTGTTGTCGTCGTCATTGTCGTCGTCGTTGTCGTCGTTGTTTTCGTCGTTGTTGTCGTTGTTGACTTCGTCGCCGTCGTCGTTTTCGTCGTTGTCGTCGTTTTTGTCGTTGTTTTAGTAGTTGTCGTCGTTTTTGTCGTCGTTGTCGTCGTTGTTGTCGGCATTGTTGTCGTCGTTGTCGTCGTCGTTTTCGTCTTTGTCGTCGTTGTTGTAGTAGTTGTCGTCATTGTTGTCGTTGTTGTCGTCGTCATTTTCGTCGTTGTTGTCGTCACTGTCATCGTTGTTATCGTCGTCGTTGTCGTCGTTATTGTCGTTGCCGTCGTCTGTATACTCGATAACTTTCGAAAAAATGATCATATTGGATTGGGCTTTGGCGCACTTTTTTAAAACCGGAAAAAATAGGACGAATCCTTAACCAGCTATTTTGGATGAAAAATCAATGAGGAGAAGCATTTTGAACATTATTTGGACTCTTCTTTTCTAGACTCAGAAACAATAAGTACGCTTTCTTGTAGTACCTATGTAAAAAATGGAACAATTAATCCTTTCGATTCTTTTTGATTAAAACAAAATTGTCAGAGTTATGGTATTTTCAAAATTGATAATATAAAAGAAAATGAGAATTTGTAGCTGAATAAGGCAAGCTTGAAAAGAACGTCAGAGAGAAAAAATCTTTCTTCTTGGCATTCCTACAAGATCATCAACACAACTTTTAGAATTTCCTCAAAAAATCGAAAATTCCAATTTTCGTCGCATAATGAAAAATAATCTCTGAACTTGATCACTTTCGAAAGAATTATCATATTCGATCGTGCTTTAGCGCCCATTTTGAGGGACCACAAATACAAGTCGAGTTCGTTAACCATCTATTTCGGATCAGAAATAAGAGAGCGGGAGCATTTTGAAATTTTTTTTTAATTTTTTCCCCCAAGAATAAGAAATTGTAGGTACGGCTTCTTGTATTAGGTAAACTGTAATGATTTCACAACTTTTTCAGGAAAAATAACCATAAAAGTCAAACAATAAAATTTTTGAAAAAATGACTGAGGCTAACACAAAGATTAATAGAGAAAAGTTATTTACCCGAAAAGTATCCATAAATTTGTTATGATTTTTCCCATTGGAAGCTTAGTTTTGGTTTCAATCGTGAAAAATGGAATAAAAAATAAAAAAAATTGAATTCCTAGAAAAACTACACAACATGTGAAAAAAATCTGGCAAAAAAACTTCTCTACCGCTTTGGACAAACTTTGATCGAGTGCGCAGCACGAGTCACGCCGTGAGAATGTGTTCGTTAAAGCCGGAGAAGCTTTAACCACATATGAAGACAGACTGCCTCTTGTTGTTTTAGATACTGAGAAGACAACGTGACTATGCCAAACATAGATCTGATGTGCTGAATAGGTCCTGAATCTTCAAAAAAACCTGAAGTACATTGATTGAATAGTTTTGAATTACAGACATGGCGGCGCAAGCTTCATTTGAATCCAACGCGCAAGCCATCTTTTATAAAAATTTGCAGGGCCCAGAATTTAATCTTTACAGCCTCTAATAGCGTTCACTTAGCCCTTATTTACAGCATAGTTCAAAATTCAATCTTCTGAAAAGGCGAGATCAGGTTCTGAGACGCGTCTGGTTTGGTGCTCTAGCCCACTAAGCTACGGAAAGTACAAGAATAATTTTTCAGAACCCCTTGCAAGCCAATTTTGGCAAAATTCTTAGACCTTCCTTCCAACATGAGCGTACTTTGAATTCTTGATGTGAGGGTTTTTTTACCATTTATTCAATGATATATAGTATCATTTTGTTATTATTTTTATTCGTCTACTGCTTTATCAGTATTTAAAAAAATAATTATTAAAATACTCAGTGTTTTGGAGGAAGTCGAATTCTAGTTCTCCAAGATTAGAATCGATAAGTTTGAATTATGGAGAAAAGGAAATCTAGAATTATAAATTGAATTTATTTGAGTTCAGATTTAATATTTTGTTTTACTGAAGGAAACAGAGTCGTTGGTTTGTTCACTGAATCCTAACGTGTTTCGCGCAAGGTCGAGCAAAACTTATCTATTTAAAAAATAAGAAGTATCTTATCAAGAATATTCTGAAATGACGTTTAAAGAAGGAGTTGTATCGACCTTCATATGAAGCCGATTTCACCATCAACATGCAAATGCTATTCTGGAATGAATTCAAATATTTTCATCAGAAAAAAATGAAGTGTAGGAATGTATTTCAGGAATTTTATATAGGGTGGCCAAATGGTATGAATTCTTACGAATTTGAATTAAAAGGAACCATGATCGTGTAAAATTCAAATTATAATGACAAACCTGAGCAACAAGCGATGGATATAGTTTGAACTTCAAAGGTGCATTTGCACTCCTTATCAAAAACGGTTACCTTGATCACATTACAAGCAGACCCAAAACTAAGGATCAGGTTCTATCCACGCTCCAAATATGGGGAAAAATTTTCAGGAAAGGGAATAGGAGACATAAAATTCAAGACTTGGAATATGCATGTCGAATAGGGTGGTCCAAAAATGCATTAGAAATTTTTTTTCGAATTTGTATGCAAAACGCCCGGATATTTGATCGAATCAACAAAAAAATAAATGCATTTTTTCTATGTTTTGAAAAAGAATGTTTGTTACACACACAATTAGTTACAGAATGCGAATAAAATATTACTTTTCCAATATCACCCCCATAAATTTGTTTTATGAGGTCCCGAAAACCCCCATGAGTGAAAAAATGGGTTTTTCGAGTTTATGGCGCGAGTTATGATTCATTTGCGGCTTTTTTACCGCAGTTTGTTTAAATACATGAAATACTACTTCATACTGATTATTATATATTGATTTAATTGTTTAAAAAATTTATTATTGTTTTTAGCAACCTACTCTTAGAGAAGGGCTAGAAGGTCAAGGTTTTTTTTAAATTTTACAACTGATTTCCAACGTTACAGTGAAAGCAAGGTAATAATTAAATAGAGTGAACAAAAATAATAATTGTATGAGAAATTTGTCACTAATTATAACAATATTTTCTTGGTATCATGCTCCAAAGTTGGGTTTTTCGGAAATTTTCAACTTTTTATCCACTTTCCACTCAGGGTAAGTAATTATTTTATTTATTTGAACGAAAATAATTGACTTTTTATCACTTCCCAATTAGATCAGAGTAATAATTTATTCATGTTAAAAATAACTGTTTGAACAAAATATTATCATTGCTAATAATATCTTCTTTGTTTAATGATATAAACTTCCGGTTTTTCTTGAAATATTTAACTTTTCTGGACCTTTTTAGTTGTGAACAAATAATGAATAAACATTAGTGATATTCATATTCCAAATCGTATTGTATTGTTTTAAGTCAATTATTTTTGTTCTTTTCCCTATGTTGAAAAAAATTATTCAAAAGAAAAAAGCTGAATTCATTCAGTGAAATTTGAATTTCGAATTTTCTTCTAAAATTATGCATCTTCAACGCAAAAACTGAATTCTTAAGAAAGTAGTTTATTTTTCAACCAAAAGGTTTATTCTTCGACCTAAGAATACAAATTTTCAAACAAAAATATAATGGTTGGTATTTAAAAAAAAAAATTGGTTTTAAATAAAAAACAATCTTATTCATCCAAAAATTTAATCAATTCAATCTGATTAGATCTAATTGGATTTCATTCAAATTGCATTCAGTGCAAAGGTGAACATTTATGAAAAAAACCACAACTTTCTAGCGCTTATCTAGGAGGATATATTTATAAAAAAATTAATTGTTTAAATGAGCACGTTTGTTAACCCGCAATAATTATTACATCACTAAGTGAAAAGTGGACAAAAAGCTTGAGAGTTTAGGAAAAACCGCAATTTTTAGCACTAATCTAAGAGAAGGAAGCCATTAACAATAAAAATTGGTTCAAACAATTTCTTTTTTCAATTAAATTGAATATTAACTCACTTCAAGTAAAAAGTAGGCAAAAAGTTAAAAATTTAGGAAAAAACCGCAATTTCCTATCTCTAGGCAGAGAAAATATTATTAGCAATGCTAATTATAAATTTTTTGAACAATAAATTTCTTAACATGAATTAATAATTACTCCTATGCAATTGAAAAGTAATAAAATATTTAAAATTTCAGGAAAAAACCGCAACTATGTAGTATTATTCCAGAAGACGATGGCTTCATACATTTACAACTTGTTTGAACAAATATTTTTGCTGAATTGAATTAAAGTATTAGTTACTTCAAGTAGCATCGTAGCATTATTCTAAGAGAATATTGTTATAATTATCAACAAATTGTTTAATGAATAATTTTTGGTAATTTCATTTGATTATTACCTCGCTTTGACTGAGACGTTGAAAATAAGTTGGAAAATTCAAAACAAAACAATAACAGATTGTTGAAACAATTTAAATAAACATCTTATTATCAGTATGAAGTAGTATTTGATGTATTTGAAACAATCTGCGTTTTAGATTCCGCAAAAAAATCTTAGTTAGCGCCAAACACTAAAAAAAAACAATCTTTTCACTTATGGGGGTTTTCTGGGACCCTATGAAACAGACTTATGAAGTGATATTTGAAAACTAATATTCTATTCGCATTCTGTGACTATTTGTGAAGAGAAGTGGTGAATTTCGAACTCGATTCACCTAATGTTGAGATTTCTGAATGAAAGTTACAAACACGTCTCTTTTTCCTATGGGAAATACGTGTTAAACTTCATGGGACTTGCGCCACCTCCAAACATTTATTTTTTAACAAAAAAAAATTCTTTTTTTCTTGGTAATTCGATCAAATAGCTGGGCGTTCTGCATGAAAATTCAACAACAAAAAAATTTGAACCACCCTGATGTCGGCCTATACCTCTTTTGGAAGAAGAGAATAATTATTAGAATAAACTAACAAGAAAAATGAGAGCGAAAGATGTAACAATCATTCCACAATGGTTAGATCAGAAGTTCACAATATCCTTGTCAAATTTCCAAAAACAATATCAAACGTAGAATCAGAAAGAAGATGCAATTGAAAAAAAAACAAGATACTGATGACATTGAAGCATTCGAGGACAAGAATATTCCAAATAAAAACGAAACACGTACAATTTCGACAAATTAGAAACATTCCAAACAGACGTTCGTGAATACAAGTAAACAACATAGATTCAGAGTTCAAGCTTGGCTACAAAATAAACGATTACGTTATTTGGAAAGATCTAGACGCGTCATTATTCGAGGACGTAAAAAATGTGTGTCTATGATTCGATGTCTCTGAAAATCATTACCAGACGTTCATCAAGGTTTCCAAAATGCTTATGAGGATAAACAATTTTCAGAAGAAATCCAACTTCATAGGAAATACAGGATTTCAGCACAAGCTTAAATGAAAAAAACTAATAATCTCAATTGTTATCATTCTAGATTGGCAGGACGTTCTGGAATAGAATGTCCATATAATGCGCATAACCAGTGAAAGTTGGAAGGCGAGTATTAGGACAAAATATATTGGAATGCATTACCATACCGCTTGTAATAATGCATTCGATTAAAAATATAATTTCAAAACCCCTTTCCTATCTTGTAACCAAATTGGGGAATTACTCGTTTTTATTTTGCTGGGCACATAAGCCATATTTTCTAACATATAAAATCTAACAGTTAAATTAGGAATAAGTCTAAAATTGTAGTAAAAAAAAAATCAAACAAAAAATCCAAACATGAGGGTTATTCCTTCAAATGAGAAAGTGAAAATTTTTAAAATAAGGAACCAAAATTTGGAGAGAGTAGTATTTTGTAGAGAGCTTTTTGGAAGTAGTAGAAGATTCCACGAAAATTTCAACAATTATAAATCATGAACACCCGCAGTAATATCACATCCGCAAGTATTATTCCTTCTCCAGTATTTGAAGCGACGAAAAGATGATGCTGCGAGATCCAGGAAACATGCGAGTTTCCTGGTTCTGCGCCCATTCTCGGAGGATGTCTGGCTATCGACCGCATTTTTCTAAAATTTTAAGATCCTAATCAAACGGATTTAACTTATAACAGAGCTCAGGCTTCTTTCACTTGGATTTCTTAAATTGATATATACAGCTGAATGGTTCAATAATAATATGCAAGTAATTTCGAGATGGTAAGAATAATTTTATTTGCTCACATATACACTTGCAAAATGACAGGCTTGATAATTACATATGTATCTTCGATTTTCGCAAGAAGATGAGAATCAAGCATCAGTGATGACCAAACATTGATATCATCTTATGGACCGCACTGTTGTAGTCACATTTGAATCTGAGTGTGACACTTTTACATCCTAGACCACCCTCAACTCGTTCAACACGGACGCCAGGAGTTGAAGACAATGCCTGATGATCTCCTACACGAACAAAGGTAATTACTTCACCGTTATCAGTGTCAAAAGTCTTCACAAAATCGACGGGTCCGCCATTCTCTGGGGCTGGTACCTCCAACTCCTCTGCGCAACAAATATGGTCGTTCCGTCCCTTTGTTCCTATATCCGTATTAGTCGTCATTCCAACTCTACTGCTTCTCATACGAGAATCTGATGATGTTACGAGTTTCATGACCAAAATCAATGCAAGAATCCTCTTATACGACGCCATTGGTACGCTGAAGCTTCTTCTGAGATCAAGTTCTCGGATTAACTGTTTTGGCGAAATCAGATTTGACTGCATTTATGTAGTGATCGTGACAACATTGTATGAGTATGTAATAGAAGGTTAGACAAGGTGTTGAGACACGCAAGCTAAATTCCAATGATTTATTCAAACTTTGCACATGAAACATTTCTTATCATTATCGTTTACTGATACACTTTCCCTGAACACAAAAAATGTGGAATCGATTGAAAAGTGGGGACGTGCGAGTTTCATGCAACGATTCCTAATTCGGGAAACTCAATATAAAGATTAAAAGGACAAACAAGATTTGAATACAAAGTTGAAGCGAAAAATCTGAAAAGATAAAATATATCGGAGAAAGTCAAATCCCGATTTTCCTAAATCGGAACCCATAAGCTTGACACAGGAAAAGGTAATCTGAATAGCATAAAAGAATCGATAAGATCGGAACTTGGGGAATTAAAAATCTTGAATAATACATAGGAATTATTTGAGTTTAGATTTGATAATTTGAATCACCAAATCAAGCGAGTCCGTACGTACTACACAAGGTAACGCGACATATACTTCAAACAAAGGGTATGACGACGAAGGTAAACATATTTCTGAATTTTCAACAATACGAAACCCAATCGGTATTTCATTCAAACTATTTTGAAACCAACTCAAATATTATCATCGTTACTGAAATAAAATGTAGGAACATTAAACTGGGATTTGGTATAGGGTGTTTAAATTATATCAATTCAGATCATTACGGAATTGCATAAAACTAAGTTCGGAGGATATTGAAATTATAGTGACTAGCCTGACCAACAGGCTTACCTAAATAACGTCACAACCAGTCTGAATACTGAACATTATTTCCCAATACAACTGAGGATATGGAAGCCATCCCATGAATAATAAAAAGGCAAAAAGGGCATCTTGGGAGTTTTTGAAAGTGTGGACAACGATCGAAGTTTGGAACCGATCAAAAATCTATTTCTTTGGAACAAGCGGAACATACATCGACATTCAGGAATTCAAGGACAACAAGATATCTCCCACAAACAAAAACGAAACTTTCGACAACGACTGTCTTCCTCTTTCTCTCTCTTCCTCTCTTTTTTAAAAGATCGCACGCATTTTTTATTAAAATCAGATCGTATCTTAGAAGGCGCCAAGTTTAATGAACCCATGAATCAAGAAAATTGAAGTTTTTTCAAAGAAAGAAAATAAATTCCAAGAGGTTTGAAACTCTGGTCCAAACTATCAGCTTGTAGCTCAATCGGAAGTAGGGATGAATTATCGCATGCAAATAATAGGAAAAACAGGAGCGAATTAGGTGACAGACAATCAGTAGCGTTTGATTCAAAGGATGATTTACAAGAACGTGACGATGTGATTATAATAATATTGGAACTAGAAAGAAAAAAGGGGAAGGCTATTCCAAATTACAGGATACTAATGACAGTGAACTTTCATAGTACTAAAATATCTTGAATCAAAGCAGATCGGGTGGACTCTCGGAAACTAGGAACAAGTCGTACAGACGTTAACAAATACACTATAACAATAAAGATACGAATCTCAGTTCCGACAATAATGAAAGAATAAATCAATTCTAGCCACTTATTTTCAGTTTAGGATTATATGAAACCACTTCTCAATAATGTCGAAATGACTTATCTTATTTATGAGTACCAGAGACTACTTGGTGGGTACCTATCACCACTACGTAGCGCGTCCCCAGGTTGCGGATAGAGGAAAGGCCCCTGAGGTTA
>WSXT02063714.1:0-12552 GCA_011762715.2 Neuroterus valhalla
ATTTCAGACTGTATTAATTTAAGACTCGTATCTATGTGATCTTTAAGTTCATTTTTAACTATTTCGTTGTATTTCTCTAGACATTTGTCCATTTTTGTGTCAAATATATTTTCGAGCTCTTTTTTGGTGATAGGTGTGGGTGAGCGTGAGCGAGTGCTGCAGAACTTAGTAAATACACCCTTGGGCAGTGATTTGCCTTGGTTTGGACAGCCCGGATGGTAAAAAGAGCCACATCTCGCACATTGAGTGAAATCTGTTGCAATGTTTCCATTAAACCCCTTACAGATTTCCCCAGTCACCTCATTTGTGTTTGTTGACGTCGCCATGTTGAGACCTCTCGGAACAGCTGTGAACAGCTGTTTACAATGGAGTTGGTAGATGAATACACAGATATACACAGACGCACTCTTAACTGCACACAAGGATGTAGTTTCTAAACTACAACCCGGCTCAAATTTTCTATAAAAACCTAATATTACCAATATCACGATAACCACTGCGTTTAAACACTTCTGTTAAAAACTTCCAGAAAACTCAAAATTGCTAGGGTTATGCGTTTTGTACTGAACGTTATATAACACAAATTGCAGGTTTAAGGTCATGTTTGCCTTCGGTTTACAGTAACTGTGATTTCTTATCCAAATAGGTTTCCACAATATAAATTTATGTTTTAATGTATACTATCAGTTATATTTTTATGCATTCCGACACTCTACTTTGTTCAAGTCACACGATACTCGGAAAAATCAATAATCTTGACCATTAGCTAAGGACACACGTGCACGTCGTAGAACGTAGCCTGCATTTTTTTAAAAATGGACATTTTCCGAACCCGAAGAAAAAGAAGTTGATGACAGAGTATTCCAATTTTCGATCGAATTTTTCCTAAGGTAAAGCACAATTTGAAAGAAATTTGATAGATATTCGACCAGATACTGAAATTTTATACCGTAAAATATAATTTTTCGAACATAAAATTGAATTCGTAATAAATCGATCCAACGTCTGACCAAATTAATTAATCTTATACCAGAAATGGTTTCCATTCCGCATGAACAATAATCAATTGAATCAAACCAAAACATGAATTTCCAACTAAAAAAAATTGACGAACAAAAATGTAGTCTTCAACAAAGTTGTTTAACTTCATACCAATTTGTTCAAATTTCAAAAGAACAGTTCATTTTTCGGACAAAAGAGGATAATGTTTGATCCAACAGTTGCATTGTTAAGAGGAAACGACGAATTCGCTATGAAAAGCCTAATTTTCAACGAGAAGGTTAATCGTTTAGCCAAGAGAATGAATTATCATCTGAACTTACGATGGTCTTCAGCTGAGATAGCATATCTTGAAGTTATGAAAGTTATATTCCAACAACAAGAGAATATAATAAAAATGAACAAAGTAGAGAAAATAGTTGAACTGCTCATGAAATTTCCATATTTTCCAAGAACTATGATGTAAACGTGTACCTTGTCAAATATAACTATAAATAACATTGGTTATGGTCCTAGCCCTAGTCTCAGCCTCACACCTTTAAATGGGAACATTGGTAATTTTCTACAATTTTTGACTGAGAAGAAAGTAACTACCATCTAACTATATTTTTTGACGAATGTATCATCGGAGCATGTTTTATGGATGAAGGTTAATTATTCACCTGTTTATCATGATTTTCAAGATTATGTACACAAAGATTTGTATGTAAAACGCTGGTAGATAAAGGAACCGTTAGTAGATGATTGCGGCTTCAAAGTAACTAATTATTTGGAACACCATGATGAAATCGCGAATCCCTATTTTGCTTTTTGCATTTTGTATTGTGCATCAGTGCAAATATATATATGCTGCATCTTTAAAGCAAGGGATTAGCAGGGTGTGTCTAACTTCCGAATGCAAAGATGCTGGTATGTTACATTTTTTTCAAATCTATCTCTTCATTTCTGCATGAAGCCACATAGATCTTCGAGAAGACCTCGAGGATTTTTCCACTCTAGTCCTTCCAAATTTTCTCATGTTCCCATGTGAGGATTATTTTCAACGTCACTGTGATGAAATGTTCGAATAACTCCAACTCTGCCATACTGGAGTCATGACATGTGAACACATTAGAAAATTGGTGGTGACGTAGCAATATTTATAAGTCTCATGACTTCGCCGACTCATTGTTTCAATAAGATGGTAAGCATCACATATTCGGTTTAGAAGGAAATAGTGTTCTGTTCTTCATACGTTCCATTTTTAAAAGATTATTCCAATTATACACTATGAGGAGAGAATTTTCAAGAGAAAAGTTGATTCTAGATCAACCCAGAAGTCGCTAAGACATACAAAAATCAACTTTCTTAAGTACGCTCACCTTTTTCCGTTAACATCTAGGTAGACTTCAACGTTCCCTAAAACAATCTCCGTCTCTTCTATGATAACCTTATTATTGATTAAGTATTATACTTTACGATTTGAACTTCTAGTTTCTGAAAATTCATCAGTTTGACTATCCTTATTCGTTAGAACGAAGTATGGCATACCTAGTTATCTCCCCTGTTTACATGTAGAACACCTGATGTCTGAAACACGTTTTTGTTGTGAAGAACCTGCTTTCTAGGCTTCATCGAATCATTTTATTCCCGTAACCGTTTAATTCTGGGTCTCCGAATTGATCAAATACCCTGTCGGTGCCTTCGCAATGCACATTAACCGAGCCATTCATATCTCGAGTTACGATGATCCTTTCCTCAAGTTTATGAGTACGCAGAATATCATTCAACGATACACGCAATGTTTAACTCCAGCACTGCTATTACCATCAACTGGATGATAGCTTGCTGTAATAAATCTATCCTTCTGAATCCTGTTTCTATTCTAGAGGAACAGTAATCTAATTGATGAGCAGTAATACCTTTGGACGGGTTTTTTGCTTCCGTATCTATTATTAGACAAATTATGTTTCCACCATGTATTTCAACATCTGCTCCTGCCTATAGATTGTCCAGAACAATCGCACATACCTTCCGTCAACTAAGCTGTCAATCTAATCCGGGGCTCAATTTGTAATTGTACGTCTCTTTTTTAGAATTTATACCAAAAGTCAGCTTCTCCTTGATTCACCTTACAATTCAAATTTCGGTAGATTTCATGTTTTCACAATGATCAAGCATGATTGAAATAGCTGATTTGGGTTTCAATTGTGTGCAGAAATACGAATTTCCCCAAACCTTCGTGAACACAACAGTTCACTTCTTCGGAGCTGATCTGAAATTAAGGTTCAAAGTTACATTGTCCTTGTGTGTGCCCTCTTCAATGCATGTTATTGGTCTGGAGACACACAGTTGGGATCAAATAAACCTGATATGCCGATCGAGTCTTTGTTGAACACGTCACTATCGTCACTATCACGATGTTATCACAAATTCCTGAAATTTTGATTCCTTTTGCATATTCTCATGGAAGAATATTTTAGGTTTTTGCAATGACCATCGTTTTTCGAATGAGGTTCTACGTCCTGTCTCAATATGATGCTCAGCTAGTGCTGATTGCCTAAGATGTTTCAACCCCACTTTACTCTCATGTTCCTCTATACCTTGGCCCAACGGTCTACCAGTTATTGGAATGTAGGCTTCACATAGGCGAACATTAGCAGGTCCCTCTTACTTCTGAAAGGGTTCATTAAAAGTTATCCTCTTGTCGGAAAAGGTTCGGATATGGTTTGGATGTTCTTTCGTTTGAGAATTTCCTTAATTATTCTATGATACCTTATGTAGGGGGAAAGATGGTGGTCACTTTCCTCTGTATGTATGGGTGCGTTTTCTGTGAACTTTATGCCCTAATATGTCATCAGATCTTTTCCAAATAAGTATGTCCGAGGATGTCAATTTCCCGTCTGTTAGCTTCCTATGAAGGATAGAATAATACGGGCAACTTGTATAGCTTATTTCGAACATGTCTCCAGATGAAAAGTTTGCCAACGTAACGACATAAAAATTCTGGTTTTTAAGCTCAGAATGGTTAGGGATTACATTTCCTTGGTGTTTTATGCGATGTTGGCCGCATGGGTGAGGTTGCAGATTCTATTGCTGCTCCTGATGTGTGTTTTAGAATTGGTTGTTGAAAGAGAAAGTGTGTTTGGAGACTATTCTATCCAAGGTTTGATATAAGAAAAAATGTTTGCAAACGATTAGATAATATTGATTGCAACAGAGATTGGTACTTTCGTCAGGAGAGATAATACGTCAAAACTCACAAGTGAATCTTCGAGTTAAACGCGAACCTGTTGTATTCGAAGAGCCCTTGAGAGATAGGATAAGTGGGTTCCAATTCAAATACTATTTTGTTATGATGTTTAAGATTTTTCAGAAGGTTTTCTGTCGTACTTACCATTGTATTTTCGACCTCCTAATTTTTTTTAAATTTATCATCAGTTAAAAGGTTCATCATTCCATCGTTATATTTTATTTTTTTATCAGAACTGTTATGTTGCTTTTATCACCAGAAAACTATAATGCTTTCTTGGATTTTGATGCAAGAATTTTCATTTTGCAGCCTCTACAATCAAACAAAGTATTGACCCGAAGGTAGCACCGTGCGATGACTTCTATAGATTTGCCTGTGGTAATTTTATAAAAACCGCAGAAATTCCGAAAGGTGTAACGAGTACGGACAGATATAGTTCTCTTGATCGAAAAATCAGTGAGCAACTGAAAAATGATATCGAAGAGTCAATTCAACCGAATGAACCGAGATTGATCACACTTACAAAGAATTACTACAAGGCTTGCATGAACACAAGTAAGCGTATTTCAGAATCCTAAATCGAATGTCATAAAAATATTCATAAAAATATTTTATACGTGAAACTTAATAATTTTGCTCCCTTAAGCCGCGATCGAAAAGAATGGTATCCAGACATTTTTGGCTAAACTCAAGAAAGCGGGTAGTTGGCCTCTACTGGAAGGAGACTTTTGGAATGAGGAAAAATTTGATTGGAAACAGGGAACCTATGCTATGAAGGAATTGGGATTTAATACGTTTTACTTCTTCACTACGAACGTCATTGACTCTGATATGTTAAATAGTTCGACATATTCCATAAATGTTTGTTATTAGAATTACGAAGAAAAAAAGTTATTCAGATTCAATTTGAATACTTTCATATACAGAGTTACGTATTTTCCAGATCGATCCACCATTTACCCCTTTCGATAAAGATTCTTTGGAAAAAGGGTTCAGTGATAAGATTATAACTGCCTACTACAATTATATGGTTGAGAAAGCTGTTATTTATGGTGTATACAGAGATAAGGCTGAGAAGGAATTAAAGGAAGTTCTTGAATTTATAATCCAGCTTGGTAATGTAAGTATTAATGATAATAATTCATGATAGACTTGCAAAGGATAGGGGGTTTTGATTTCTATTTGATGTCAAATGTTTAAAAAAAATTCATATTGTGAAACTCACTATTATTATACAGATAAAATAATCACACTTTTCAAATTCTTATTTTAAAATTTCGAATTTATAGATCTCCCTGAGTTTGGAAGACAGAATCAAAGATACTGCTCCAAGAAAACTAATGACAGTCAAAGAGCTGACCAAAGAACTCCCAAGTATTCACTGGAAGGAATACTTCAACACGATGCTCAAATCTTCCTCCGTAATAATTGGTGACGATGAAGTGATACAAGTGAACATGCCAGATTTTTTCATAAAGTTTGAAGGACTGATGAAAAAAACTCCGAAGAGGGTGCTGGCTAATTATATTTTCTGGCAAGTTGTTGAAGAAAGTACCTCTTATGTGACTACTGAAACCATAAAAAGCAGACAGGAATATGAGAAAGTACGCTATGGTCCAAGTGCAGGTGAAGAGCAGGAAAGATGGAAGGATTGTTTAGAATTAACATCTAGTTATCTAGGACTGGGTATGGGTGCTTTATATCTACGGAAAAACTTCGACCAAAAATCTAGAAAGAATGTAGAGGAATTAACAGGGGATATAAGAGAGCAGATGAGGAAAATTCTAGAAGAGGTAAGTAAAAAGGCAATAGGTTAAATGGTAAAAGATAGGTATTGGTATGAAAGTTATGGCACTTAGCGAAGAGTTTCATGAAGACATGATACATGGAGATTCACAAATCAGCACTTTCCACTTCATGAGATTAACAATGGTCCATGAATTTCATCTTTTGTCTTCCTCAACATGACAATATCATCTCAGAAAATCAAAAAGGGGTAACTCCTAGTAGAATGATTATTTCCGAGGATCCAAAACACCTACAATATTCGTTGACATTTTCAGAAGTTTCGTGCAATCACTAAAAAAACTCAAAAACAAACGAATTCCATAAGTATCCCTATCTCTAAGGGGTTTTCTTGCCTTAGGCATAGTGAATCAGCTATTTAGAATGCTTTGCGCAGTACAATACGGGAAAGCCAACTAAACACTCCTAATCCTCTGTTCGGAACGTTTTCGAAGCATCGCCACTCTCTCTTATGTCATTTTCACATCATACCCGAACCTTATCAATTCTTCACGTCCATCGGTCGTTTTTGAGTCTCTGATATTATCAAGTGCATTACCCGGAACCTCGAGTTGTAGACCACCTCAACAAATCATATTTTGAATAGGATGATCCTTTTTCAAGAAGCAGAAGTATCCGGAATATCATTGAACAAAACCCAGATTGTATCTTCTACTTCACTAACTATCATAGTCAGCTGAACCATAGCGTGTTGTAATAGATAGCTTTCTGTACCTTACTTACGAAAAAAAGTTTTTCTGATACATTTTATTGTGTCTTAAACTCAAACAACTTCTTTCAGATTGACTGGATGGACAAAACAACAAAGGAAAGTGCTTTGGAGAAACTTGAATCTATGAAAATCTCTATTGGATCTTTTGATGAATACCTGGATGAAAAAGCTATCGAAGAATACTTCAAGACGCTGGAAATAAACCCAAATGATTTTCTCCAAGCATATTTAAACCTTACCAAATTTTCAACAGATCGTTTTTTGGGTCAATTTAGAAAGTCTGTCAGATACTCTGGCTGGAAGTGGCTGATCCCTAGTAAAACTACAGATACAAGCGCTTATTTAGATGATGATACAAATACCATTGGTAGGTGTATTCCATAATTATAATAGCACTTATTTTAAACGTTATTTGTTTCCCGATCCCTAGCATTACAAATATTTCTAAAATTTACAAATTCCACGTGAGAGAGATGTTCAAATTTAAAGAGATGGGGACATTCAAAATGAAGTGAAAATAAACAGTAAGATTTCTAAAAAGATATCAGAATTTTTTAACGTATGAAATATGGATTCTATTCTTTCAGATATCCCTGCTGGTATTCTACAAGACATTTTTTTCAATAAGGATAGGCCTCAATACTTCAATTACGCTGGAATCGGTGCGTTTGTTATTGGGAATAAATTTATCACAGCTTTCGATAGAAATGGTAGAAAACATGATAAAAATGGAGGAAGTAAGGATTGGTGGTCTACGGGAACAACAACTAAATTTAATCGAGAAGCAGCTTGCATTATTCAGCAATACGAAAATTATACCGTTAAAGATGATGGGGTCAAAGTATGTATATGTGATTCATAGTCCTCTTAGATCTTTCAACGGTCCTGAAAATTCCTCGAAATCTTCAATTATACCCTCGAATACACCATATCGTTTCAAATCCATTGAAATCCTGAAAATACCGTAAAATACTGCGAAATTTCTGAACTCTCTCCAAATCCTCTCTTCTTTCTGTCCATTCCATAGGAAATTACAAATCAATAAACAAGAATCACAAATCATTATCAATTTTCAGTTGAATGATAGTCAAACGGAAGATAAAAATATTGCAGACAATGGAGGTGTCAAAATGTCTTACTTTGCCTATCAAGAATGGATGAAGCGTCACGGATCCGAACTAACATTGCCTAATTTGAACTATTCACAATCACAACTCTTTTGGATTCAGACAGCAATTACACAATGTATCAGATACAGCCCGGAGTATCTTAAAAATACCGATTCAAACAAAATGTATCAGTTGATCAATGAATTCAATTCCCCATCAGAATTCAGAGTCACAGGACTATTTGCTAACATGCCAGAATTTGCGAAAGACTTCAGTTGTCCAGTGGGTTCTAGAATGAATCCAGTTAAGAAGTGTTCCATATGGTAAAACAAGTAGCAAATTAGGAGTGATCAAACCTTATGGTCAAAGCTGAGTCCGCTGTACTATACACGGGTTTCACTGCGATTTTCCGTGTGTACTACAAACAAGAAATATTGTAGGTGAATACTAGTACAGATACTTTAAAGAATGGCGCAGCTTATACAACTCCAAATCAGTAAAATGAGTGAACATAATATAACGGAATACATGGTGACGCCTTTTTTGAAATAGATATTTTGTTTTAGGATAAGTTTACTGACTTACTGATCCAAATCAGCTAGGATTGTCGACATAATAAATAGAAACAATGTGTCACTAAAAGATTCAAAATTTTTCTTGTTCACATTGACATTTTATGTTTTATTTGTAACTCTTCTTTTCCCTATTCTCCTTGACTACAATATTGCAGTCGGCCGGGGTCCAGATTTTGATCACAAACAAAGTTTGTTTCTGTTTTTCGAGGAGTAAGATTAGGTTTAGTATGTTCGATGAGGATTATGGCCGAGAACTTGAAGTTGCCTCAAAATCGGACCGTTTTTTTCCGCAATTATTGATTACATCCCCTTTGGAACGATCGACCCTTCTCAAGACCGTGAAGTGTTTGTAGAGATACGTCGATGTTGCATGAATGAGCGTGATAAATGTTGCATGATGCAGCTTCTAGAGTGCGAATTACACGATTTCGACACTCAAAAATTTAACTCCTTGTTTGAGAATTTACGTTCCAGATGATTCGAAGCAAGCAAACGTTGGCTCCGGTAAAGAGTACTATTCTCCAACGATGTTTTGAATGTTTTTATGTGTCATTATGTCGCCAAGTTGTTTTTATGTATTATCATGTCGCCGAGTTGTTTTAAGGAGTGCTTGAACTTTTTTTCCTTTACCAGCGCTTTCAGAAGTGGGTGATCTATATGGAGTTTTGTACTGTCCTTACTTCTAAAGCTAAGAACCAGGTCAAGGGTATCAACCGCCTGCTAAGTGGCTTGGTGGGAGAACGCTCTTTGTTAATTATTTCGTGATTTCTGATAATAATCAAAAGAGGATGTCTACCGCTTGCGATAATGTAAGCCGTACCCAGAATAGTCCGCTTATGGAGACACTGGGGTTGAGAAATCCACGTCCGCCTCCACGTCGGCAAGCTCTTTTCCATATGCATAATATCATGCGTAGTTGTATCAAGGACCTCAACTACCTTCTCCGTTGCATGGAACTATCCTGAATGAATAGAGCTGAACCTGAATGACAAGCAATTCAGTCGCAAGATACTTTGTTTACCATCGACAGATTAGACGATCAAATCTGTCGCAGGATATGATTATGCTTTTGAAAGAGCCTTATTCACTGGTGATATGTCCTAGATGCGGTTTTCAGTAAGCCGCAGTTATTTGTACGTCTCTCCTGCATCAAGGAGTATAAAAGAATTCTTTCTCACAAACTCACTGTTATCGCCAACATCTACAAAAAATTCAGGTTTCAGATTGATCTCAGCAAACTTGTCCAATCTAAAGCTTATACTAATTGCTTAGTGTAGTAGAATGCTCTCCTCCGGAAGCTAGGTCTTCGAGTCGTCCCTTAGCTTCTTTTTGGCTGCGAAAAATATGTTGATGCCATCGATTTGAAAACTATGATAAAATTTCGAATCTTTATTTTCTTCTTCTTCCATTTTGTTTTGCAGCATTGAATACTTTCTTATGCTACAGCCATGTAACAAAAGATTTGCAAGGTGTATTCGCTTCGGATCTTCGCAAAAAATCAAAGATTTTCTTGAATAAGGTCAATCAGATGACCTTGACACAGCGTGTGCCTTAATTTGTTTCAAATATTAGCTGCCTATCCCTTGTCCGATAACTTCCTCTCCAAGCCTTGTTAGGTTCCTGAAGAACCTCACAAGTTGCCCCCACGATTGACCTGCCTTGTCAAAAGTCGGGTTGGTTATCGGCTAGGTCCCCAGCTGACTGTACGGCTGCCGTTAACCTGGCCCGCAGCAAAACTTCAAATAGTTTCCCTGTGACATCTAGCATACAGAGAGGTCTGTACGAATATGCCGTGACTGGGGTCCCCTTGCCTTTGTCAAGCAGAACAAGCTTCTGCTTCTTCCACCTTGAACAAAAAACACCTGCTGAGAGGCAGGAGTCAAACAAGCCGAGTAGCCAGCTGCGACTTCCTGACAGGCCGCAAAGACGAGCCCTCGACAAAATAGGCGTCTTTTCAGCTGGCCTCTTTCTATTCAGCTGCCCCTTCGGGGTGCTTAGGGAATCGGCACCCGTCTTGATTGGTCTTGATGTAAAAATAATTCAACGTGTACTCATTTCAAAGATTTTTCACTGTGAAACTCGAAAAACCCTTAAATAGACCAAATTCTTATTTTTAGCCCCTAAATTCACAATTCTTATTGATATATTTGTAAAAGGCATCAAGAAGTTATTAAATTTGGCGACAATTATTATATCGTAACTGAACTGTCGTACCTAACGAAGACGATTTACGCTCATTTTTTTACTATAAAAGACTACATTGTCTACAATTGAACCGCTGGCGATCAAAAGGGGATACGCTCGAAACGCCGACGTTCGAGTTGGCCCCCGGTTCATATTTTTTTCCAGGTCAATTTTTAATTTTTTAATAACAGATCCCAATAGGAAATTTCATTGCGCATATTTTTAGTCTTGCAAAGAAATTTGATAACTTTATTAGTTTTCGAAATAATAAAGAAAATGTGACTTTTTTCTGTAATCTCAAAAAGCGATTTTTTTGTGTTCAATTCGTCATAAGTTCTACTTTAATAAATATTTTGTAATGAAAATTTCAGGAAATCTGCACCATCATATAAAGAGAATAACGGTCTTCATAGGATTTCAATTGATTGTAACTAAAAATTTATAACGATTTTTATTCTTCTCATTGCGTAAATTGGATATTGGAAGTTTCAAACGCTTCGGGAGTCGAACGAATTTTCAGAAAATTAAAATTAATGGTCACCTAAATTTTAATTAGGATTCAAGAAAGTTTTTTAGAGAATGCCAGGCAATTATGTTTTATGGTTTCAAAGTCACAATTGATTTAAGATCTCCGCGCTGTCCCGTACGCGTGCTAGCTCGTCCTGCAATATCAACGTCTGTATAACCGTGGACGATTAGAAGGTCAAGCCGGCCACCAAAATAATAATGAAGACATTAAAATTCACACTTTTGTATTATTTTCTAATAACAAATTATAAAAATTAAAACTTAAATAATATTTATATAATAACTGTGACATCAAAATGTGAGGATTTTTTTGCAAGATTTAGAAAAAAGTTTCAAGCGCGAAATCCGCAAACCAAAAAATTTTTTAATTAGTAAAGCTTTCGTTTTACATTTTTTCTCCGACGGAAAAGTAGACGTTTATGATAATTATGAATTGGAGAAGGCAACTACTTTTTTGTTTACTACCTATCTTGAGCTAAAACACCTTCCAAGAAGTTGTCTACCTTCAACTGGACTGAGAACGGCTAAAATAAAAAATTTGAAGAGTCTTTTTAATTTTCTAACCGCCCCTGGAAAAAAATTCTTTGACAATTATTTTGCGCAATTTACTCAAAGTAGTTATGCTGAAGACAACACTGAAGAAAGTGATGTAAATGATTAAATTATTTTTAAAGAAATCGAACAAGGTATTATATAAATATTATGTAAGTTTTCCTTTTTATAATTTGTTATAAAAAAGTAATGAACAAATGTGAATTTCAATGTCTTTATTATTATTTTGGGGGCTGGCTTGACCTTCTAATCGTCCACTGCTATACAGACGTTGATATTGCAGGCCGAGCTAGCACGCGTACGGGACAGCTCGGGAATCTTAAATTAATCGTGACTTTGAAACCATAAATTATAATTGCCTGGCATTCTTCGAAAACCTTCCTTGAATCCTAACAAAAATTTAGGTGACCATTAGTTTTAATTTTCTGAAAATTCGTTCGACTCTCGAAGCGTTTGAAACTTCCAATATCTAATTTACGCCATGAGGAGAATAAAAATCGTTATAAATTTTCGGTGACAATTAATTGAAATCCTTTAAAGACCAATATTTTCTTTATATCATGCTGCAGATATCCTGAAATTTCTATTACAAAATGTTCATTAATGTAGAACTTATGACGAGTTGAACACAAAAAAATCGCTTTTTGAGATTGCAGAAAAATGTAACATTTTCTCGATTATTTCGAAAACTAATAAAGTTATCCAATTTCTTCATAGGACTAAAAATATGCGCAATAAAATTTCCTATTGGAATCTGTTATTAAAATATCAAAACTCAACCTGAAAAAAAATATGACCCAGGGGCCAACTCAAACGACGGCGTTTCGAGCGTATCCCCTTTTGATCGCCAGCGGT
>WSXT02063725.1:0-12552 GCA_011762715.2 Neuroterus valhalla
GAATCCAGTAAAATCCGGCGTCTAGTAGAATGATAGTACTAATGGTCCTAATAATAAGCGGACCTGGGGAAAGGAGGAGATTGTGACCTACATTATTCCTATGACCAGTCACACCTTCCCCTTTTCCCAAGTCCGCTTAAACTCATCGCTCATCGCGATTAACGCTCTCCATGTGTACGCCGGATTCTACAAAATGACGGATTCTATAAAATGACTACGACATATATATATATATATTGAAATTTGGTTGAACAACCACCGCGGGGCCCACCTGCAAGCAACTGCCATTCAAAGAATTGCACCAGCTCCCAGTCGAACCGCGGTTAAATACACCTATGGCCACGTCCCACGGCCAGGAAAAAACTTCCGAACAGGTTTTATGCCCGACTTACTTCGCACTCCGTTTAATTATGTATTTTGACGCGCTGATTACGAATCTGACAGTGAAAATTGGCGTAAATTCGATTTTTATGGTAAAAGCATGAAAATAACCGTAAAAATAATGTTTTGAATTTGAATTTGAGAAAAGAAATTTATTTCCTTCAACAATTCGATTGTTTGTTCGACTTGCTTATTATGATGCTTCTTGAAGAGAGCCTGGTATTCTTAATTTGAGCCAGATATCACTGTATTTCCTACATTCGATGATAAGATGTTTCACGTTTATCGTAACGTTGCACTGATCACATTGGGGAGGATTAGGCCCTTCTAAGATGTGTTCAAGGATAAATTTCGTGTGGCCAATTCGTAATCGGGTGAGAACTACTTGATCTTTTCTACTTAGTGTTTTCCATTTTGGATGGTTAGGATTTGTTTTTCCCGCTGGTAAAGGACCATTTGTTGGAAGTAATTTGTGGCATCAGATAAGGAAATGGAAAAATTTGCTTGTTCGATTGGTAATGTAGTGTCAAACTCAGCAAGAAGGTCGGCCTGACAAAGATTAATCAAAGTCACTACAAAAAATAAAAAGTTGCTTTCGGGAAGGGTTTTGCATAACTCATATGCTTTAACAAGGGCAGCCATCTCTGCTGAGAAAACGCTGCTGTCTCCAGTTGAACTGAAGTAGAGTTCTAGGTTGTTGGTGTAGATAGAACTGCCAGTTCCAGTTTCGGTTTTGGTTGCGTCGGTGGATATCATTGTGGAATTACCACATTTTTCTTTTGTTATATCGAAGAGGTTTATCCATTGTGAATTTGGGAGGTTTTTGTTCTTGCAATTTGAAAGAGTAAGATCTATTTCTGGCATGTTAAACACCATCGGGGATCTGCAGTAATTTTCCAATATGAATAGAAGCTATTTAGGTTGATAGTACGTTTAAATATTTTTCGAGGATTATTCCGAATGGTTTTGGTATACTCGGTTTTTCTTTATAGTCATTGGGCACTTTTACCATACTTTTACCATACTTTTATTTAGGCTCGTGTGGAAAGCTCCACAGCAGATTTTGAGGCCGGTGTTGTGAATTTGGTCGAGTATGGTGAGTGTACCGTGTTTTGCCGCATCATGTTTGATTGATCCATAGTCTATTTTTGATCTGATTATTGCCTTATACAGAGTTTTAGCACATCTATGTCTGCAGACATAGATGTTGGCTGAATTTTTCTGTCTCAAATTTTACTGACAATTGTAAATCAAAATCACGTTCATCTTACTCGATCAACATGAGTGATAACACTAACTCTATTTCCAACATGCACAATAACTCTGGTTGTATATTTTTGAAGAAAGAATAAATGACTTGCTGCAGCGATTGCAATGCTTACATGCAGTCTGATAAGAGCATCTTTCTGGCCCTTTAGATGCTGAATACGCCATGTTCTCCAGTATAAATGAGAAGTTGGGCGACGAAGGACTGGAGAGCCTATGCAATGACATTGCCATGAAGATCGACGCAGTTATTGATAGTTTAAAAAAGGTTTCTGAAGAAAAAAGAGCGTTGGTCTCTATACTGGATGTGCAGGAAAAGCGGATGGATGAAGTTCAATCCTCTGCGATACAGGAATTTGATCAAGGGAAGCTTGAATATAGTCAACGCTTGATGCTTGAACACTAAAACTGAACAAGCTTGTTCAACATGAGAGGAACCTCAAATTAGTTATTACTGGACTGCCAACCTCGACTGCTAAAGACCTTATGCATCGGATGGAAGCGATCTCCAGCGTATTGAAAGTTATTATCCAGACATCCGATATTGTAAACGTTTTCAGGACAGGTTCTTCTCACCATGATAGGCCTAAGTCAGACTTTGTGCGATTTTCTAGTGAAATATTTCGTGACCGAGTATTCTCAGCCAAGCGTTCACTCGGTAAGTTAAAGGCAAGCATGATTGAGCCTGCTCTTGATGATTCAGTGATCTACCTGAATTACAATGATGCTCCTAATACTTATGCTCTATACAAACAAACTAGCTTCTGGCCACAAAAACTTGAGATATCGGTGAAGAATGTTTGAATCAGGAACAATACGATTTATTTCAAACTCTCTGAAGACGAATCACCAACTGCCCTTCATTGCACTGCAGGCCTTGAGTCTTTTGTACTGACATTCAGTCAAGGACCCAAAACACATAGGACAGGCACACCATTGGACCTTCTCTTCAGAACAAGAATCTTAGTGGTAATCACGAAGTACTACAAGGAGACCGCACGCCATACATTTCGCCTGGCGCCAGTTTGCGATCGCCTGTTTCGGATTTTCATCCCTTCCCAGATAGAAGCGCCCCTTCAGTGGTAATATATATTTACAAATTATCGTCTGCTAGGAAGTGTCAAACAGAGAGTCGAGGTTATGGCTAGTGTCAGTTGGTGTCACGCACGAAGTATGTGTCAGTGTATGCGTAGAACATTTGAAATTCGAACATTTTTCTCTCGTGATCACGTCGTTCTTACAGTTACCGTACGTAGAGCTTCCATCTGGGAAGGGATGAAAATTAAGAAACAGTGTATCGCGATTTTGGGCTCTTTTCCAACATTGCCGACACGGGGCGTGCGGTATCCTTGTAGTACTTCGTGGTGGGAATGTTTTTTTCGGAAAGTAAGCATTCAACTATTTGTCACGTTCACGCCCAGTCTCTCAGAGACCACATTATTTAACTACGGTCTTTTCTTTAGGCCAATTCTTATGATATTGCTGCTGTCTCTGAGACTTTGCTAAACGAATTTATTTCTGATAATTTTGTTGGAATTCCTAATTACTATCTACTGCGATACGACAGAGTTGACAGGCAGGGTAGCAGGGTCGGTGTATATATTTTATCCTCTCTCTCAGCACGTATTTTGAAAACCTCTTCTGGTAATAATATCCATCATTCCTCAGTGCCTTCAAAGGAGTTCCTCATAGTCAAAATTAAAGTCCCCAATGCTCCCAGTATCGTGCTTTCAATAGTCTATCATCCACCAAATACCGGCCCGATCACTGACTTTGAAACAGCATTTTCTCTTCACTACCCACTGTACACCAATGTTATCGTTCTTGGGGTTTTTAATGCTGATCTCTGTAAAGATGCCTACTATGCTAATCATATAAAACGATTTTTCTTTTCAGATAATTTTCACATTATACCGTACTCTCCTACACATTGCACTGCATCTTCTCACACTTGGATAGATATCTGCGGCGTTAACGATGAAGATAAGATAGTAGAATATGACTAAAGAAGAGTACCGGTTTCATCTCAACATGACCTCATCTATGCCAAGTACCGTTGCCTGCTTCCTAAACAAGAAAATAGATTCCTATCTTTCCGTGATTTTCGTAACATGAATGTCGAAAATTTCTTGAGATTTTTGGAGTCTTGCGATTGGCCTGCATTGTCGTTGATTGATCATATTGAGGATACAATTTCTATTTTTATTCTAATTATTATCGGTCCTAATACAAAATTGTCTACGCTTCGTGTATACCGACTGAAAAGATTGCCTGCGCTGTGGATTGCCCGAAACCTAAGGTATATGATGAGAGAGATAGAGAGAGAGAGAGAGAGAGAGAGAGAGAGAGAGGGATAGGCTCTATAGAATCGCCATACGTAGTAATTCAGATTTTCTCATGTCTAAGTTTCGCGTCTTAAGAAACCTGGTTTAAAATTACTTACTATGTAATACAATGGCTTTTATTATAGTCAATCTAATGAACATCAATGACCCTTCTCTTTTTTGGAGTTAATTTCGCAGATTGGACCTTATTGACCCTGAAAAGAATAAAAGTCCATTGCATATATCTGTAGAAAATTTTAATGCGTATTACCATTCTGTTTTGACTATATCCTCATCTTATTCCCTGCTGTCTCCTCCTACCATATCAGAAAATACATTTGAAACGTGATTCAAGTCTTCACCTGTTTCTTTCATGGATATTAATAAGTCTGTTGAATCTATCCGCAGTGATTCCAATGGAATGGATGGTATCCCTATAAGCTACATCAGGAGAGGCATGGAGGTGGTACTTCCTCACTAAGTGAACCTTCTCAATTGTTCGATTATTTCCTGTTCGTTCCCTGACGTATGGAAACAATCGATCATTTGTCCCATATAAAAGGTTAAGAACCCAGTTCCTCTAGGTAATTAGAGCCCCCCCCTCTCTCTCTCCCTCTCTCTTATATGCGCGTCCTCCAAGGTTCTTGAAAAAATCATCGCCAAACATCTGAATAAATACCTTGAAACTAACAACCCGTATGATACATACCAAATGGGATTCAGGCAGCGCTATAGCACCCAGACTGCTCTACTGGAAATCACAAATGATATAAAGTATGCCATCGACTCGCGGATGATTACCGTTTTGGTTCTATTTGACTTCAGTAGGGCTTTTGATACGGTGTAATATGGCATTCTTCTTAGCAAGCTTAGAAGAATCGGTTGCTCAAGTGAAGTTGTAGCATGGTCTATGGCTTATCCTTTAGATAGGCAACAAGCGGAATTTGATCCTGATAAAAACATTTTATCCAACTGGCTCCCGGTAACTTCTAGAGTCCCTCGGGGATTTGTTTTGGGGCCCATCTTGTTTATAATATACTTCACTGATCTCAAGCTATTCCTTAAACTTATTAAATACATCTTCTATGCCGACGATCTCCAAATATATATTCATTGTACACCCAGTGAAATATCTTTGGCGATCGAAACTTTTAATTAAACAATCAAGCTCGTGTCCGCATGGGCTACAACTAATAAACTTTCTATCAATGTTTCCAAGACACGAGCCATGATCATTGTTTCTTAGTAACATTGACATGTCAGCCTTACCGTCACTGGTATTGAATGGTTCCATTATCCAATATACCAACTCGGCTCGTAACCTGGGTGTTATCCTCAATCAATGATCTTCCCTCTTTTAGACTATCGCTGCTGCCTTGTGTACGACGACATATCACTGCAACTTGATGTACAGCTACAGAGAGCACTAAACGCATGTGTGAGATTTATCTACGATCTACCAAAATTTTCATCCATATCACTTCATATCAATGCACATAATTGGTTGAGAGTAAAAACTAGGCGGAAATATTTTATGGCGATCAAACTTTATTGTATTCTTAGCTCAGGCAATCCTTGGTTCCTCCGCGAATCATTTCAGTTGTGTAGACAGTGTTCAGGGTCGTACCTACCATGTACCTACTATATTATCTCTATAATACTGTTATTTTACCTTTTTTTAATTACATTTTACATGAATTATCTATCATCATTACTATTGAATGCACGGCTGATGTGGGGCAAAGAACTGTTTTTTTCTAGGCACCAACGTAATCTGTCGTTAACTATCTTTTCTAAGAGCTTGTACATAGGACAAGTGAGAGAGAATAGGCGGTACTTTGAAGGTTGTGAGAAGTCTTTGCGGTGTTTTGGGATAGGAACAACTATAGCTTCTTTCCATATGGAAGGGAAAGTTTGGTTTTTCCATATATGGTCAAAGACTGACAGAAGGTTTTTCCCGCCAAAGGGTGGAAGATTTTAAAGGAAGGGGTAAGGTATTTCGTCTGCTCCTGAACTTTTACAAACTAATTTCTGGATTGAAGATTTGAGTTCTTTAATTGTTAGGTCTTTATTTATTTCAGAGATGACTGTGTTATTAGGGCATCTCTCGTGTGTGGATTTGGATTCTTCAGTCTCCTTGTACCTTCTGAAGGAAGGATGGAAGTTGTCATTGCTGGAGTTTTTTGAGAATTCTTTTCTTATCAGGTTGGATATTTCTTTGGAATTGGTTGGTATAGTTCCGTCTGGATTTCTCAATCCCGTAATTTTTGTATTTTCTTCCGACCCTATCATTTCCATGTCTCTATTTCAGATTGTTGATGTGGAACTTTGCTAGTGAGGGTTGATAGGTTGTCCATGTGTCTCTGCCATTCTGTATTTACGTCCGACGGGCGTTAATAAGATTGTTATTCTGAATGAGAAGGTACTGGTTTTATGCGGAAATTGACATTCGCGGATTTACTGAAATCTCCAAGTTTTGCGACCCCCTGAGTCAGAAAAAATTGTTTTTACGAATATGTCGGTCTGTGATCTGTAATCTGTATACTCGATAAGTTTCGAAAGAATGATCATATTCGATCAAGCTTTAGCACTCATTTTGAAGGACCAAAAAGACAAGTCAAGTTCGTCAACCAGCTATTTTGGATGAGAAATCAAAGACTGGCAGCATTTTGAAAAATTTTTTTAACTTTTTTTCTAAGGCTCAAAAATTTAAAGTACGGTTCCTTATAGTAAGTAAAAAGTAAAACAATATATTCTTATGATTTTTATTTCCTTAAAACAAAATTGTCAGAGTTGTGGCATTTTTAAAATTCAAGGGTATAAACGGAAATTAGAATTTTCAGCCAAATAACGCAAGACTAAAAATGAAGTCAAAGAGAAAAAAATGTTTCTTTTTGAGAGCCCTACAAAATCGTGAATAGAACTTTCCGAATTTTCTGAAAAAATCGAAAATTCCAATTCTGATCGCACAAAAAAAGCACAAGGTACGAGGTACATAAATTAATATTATATACATTTGATAAAGATTTACTATTATTATTATTATTATCATTATTTGATGCATTAGAGTTAGAGATGATATAAAAAATTTAGCGTTTCGGAGAGATTTCGATCGAGTGCGCAGCACGAGACACCCGATGAGAATATATTCGTTAAAACCGGAGAAGCTTTAATAAAGAAGAATTCACAATCATCAAATACAGCAGCCGATATTCTGCTTTTTTTATTTTTAATTGATACAACGCTTTTTAAACAATGAAAAATTAAAACTGGCTGGCCAAACTATGTGAGATGCAAATATCAGTGGCGAGTATTTTAATAGGAATGTGTTCCTTAAGGCCAGTAGAGCCTTAGGTGAACTTAATATGAAAAAAAATTTCACCAAAAATGAAGAAGAAATCCAATAATCTTCATAGGAGTAGAGGATGTTAGCAGTTTGCATTGTTTGCAACTCTGTGTATGCATTACACTGTAAACTGAATGAATCACGTATGAAGCCGAACGCAAGGTAAAAAACAAACCCAGCGCGTAGCGCGAGGTAAATCCATTATCGAGCGCAATGCGCGAGATTCGAATGGCGCGCCTTAGGTGCGCTCGAACTTGCAAGCGAAGCAAGCCGCGCGTAGCGCGACATGAGGATGTGCATGCGCAGCGAGCAGATTTTTCGGGTTCCATTTGGGTAAGTTAGTGATTTTAGGTTCTGAGAAATGGAAATTGATTCTTATTGGAAAGTGATCGCAATCGTGAAGTTCCTCCAAAATATCCCATTGGAGTTCGAGCGCAATTTGAAGGCTACACAGAGTAACATCGATTGCACTAAAGTTTTCGTGAGCTATGTTGTAATGGGTTGGAGATCCATCATTCAGAATCCCTTTGGTGTTTGCTAGATCTCCTAACGGGCGCTTCCCCATGATGCGGATAAGGGAATGCCTCCGAGAGTATCGTGCAAAAGAGCTCATGAATCGTAATAAGATGGAGGATATCCTGAGTAAGATGATGACTTATTGTAAGTCGCGTCGAAATGTGTTCACGGAGATCCGAGAAGGATTAGATGAAGCAGATGGTACCCTTTAGAAAATAGAGAATGACCGCAAATGCAGATTAAGCTGTGGAGCCTCACTCAGGTACTTCCTCAGTAGAAAGATAGTTGAGGATAAACGGTAGGAAAGGAAGTAACGGTATTTCCAGCTTCTGCTAGATCTGCACCTCAACAATTAGAGCAGGGGACTCAGACGGACGAAGACGCCGGAAAATCTCTCTGCTCAGCCCAAGGGAAGATGACGAGATAATCCGCCGAGAGTACCCTGGACTCCAGCGTAGGCAAGCCTGCGCTAAAGAAGGTGGAGACTCGAGGTCGGGTACTTGTACCTACGGCCTCGGGTTCTCCAATAGAGGCATCATCTGCCCCGAAGAAAAAGGGGATAAAGAAGAAGGAGGTCCATAAGCGAGCTCATCCCGAAGCTGTTCTTATCAAGCCGTCCGAGGGTTCGAGCTATGCCTAGGTCCTCCGTAACATTGAGAGAACGGTGGAGTCGGACACCCTTGGCGTTAAAATAAAGGGTGTTCAAAAAACTCAGGATGGTGACATTCTCATTGAATTGGGAAATGAGGCAGGAGGCAGAAGCAATCTGTCCGCTGCTATCGACAAAGTAGTTGGCGAGGAGGGGAAAGTCCGAGAGCTGGTCCCTCGTGTCGAGGTCGAGAAGCTTGACCTTGACGAGCTCATTGGAGGTCAAAAAGTCGGAGAGGCGGTGAAGAAGCACTCTGGTGACGGCATGAAGGGGTTCATGGAAGTGAATCTAACGAAGAAGGCCTTAAGGGGTAACCTTAAGGCCTTCGTCGAGATGGATGAAGACTTGGCCGTAAGGCTGGTGCGCGCAAGGCACCTCAAAGTTAGGTGGGTGTCCTGTCGTGTCCGGTAGGAGGTGGATGTGACCCGGTACTACCGCTGTCATGGCTGCGACCATATAACAGCGGTCTGCACCGATCCCGACAGGAATACGTGCTGCTGGAGATGAGGCAAGGAGGGACACAGGTCCGTGGAGTGCAAAAGAGCTCCGCACTGTTACCTCTGCGCCGCGAAAGGCTAAAGTTCCCAGGTCGACCATCTTCCGAGAACTACAGGGTGCGAGGCGTACCGGGAGGTGACGCCGATGGTGAAGCCTCGAGATGCTAGGCGATAAAGCCCTATCAAGATGCCGAAGGCCGACGGGCCCGTTGCGTGGCACTGTTGTGCTACTGAGGACGATGCGTGCATCTTAGTGGGGTCGAACGCAGGAATCTGTAGTTCAAGCTGGCAGAACAGAGGAAAGCTGAAGCGCGGCGTTCTGGCCTTATTCCCATTCCCCTGAAGTAATGCGAAAGCGGTTTCGGGGAAAATGGGTTGGCAGGGAAAAGGAATTAAGGTTTTGTGGGTAGGAGCCGTTTGGCAAGTCCTACACTCACCTGCGTCTCTTGTGGACTGGGGGCTAGTGAGTGCGCTCTACGCTTCTGTATACTTTGTGTATATTGACATGAAGGGCATTTATCGAGCGCGTGGTCCCCAAGGTACGGAGGTGGTGAGTGCATGAGCATTTCTCGGTTTTTACTCCTATAGAACAAAAATCGTTTAGAATGAAGAGATCATGGTTATTTATAGCATTCTCAATTTTTCTTCCCCTGGTATTTGTTTCGGAACTGCCCCAAAGAGCGTTATATGCATTAGAGTCTCCTAAGAGTATACAAGGTTTTAGTAATTGGTTAGTTAAGTTGGTAATTTCAGATTCTTCAAATTCGTAGCTATTACTGTGATAAATATTGCATAAGCAAGTTCATACGAGTGTAGGCATTTGGATTGCGATCCAGGTTGATGTTGTTGTTTGAGTTTGTTGATTAGCCTTGCGGATAATATGTTGACTTAACGCTCTGATAATAAAGGATATAATCTTTCTAGTGTTGATACTCATTTGGAATAATCTTCAGTGCAGTCACTGACCATGGGAGTTATGTTTTGGGCTCCTCTGCAATTCTCAAGAAGTAGTTTAAGTTGGCCGACGTTCAAAATGTACTCTGTAGGTTTGTTTTCCAAAACTTCCTTTGTAGGGAGAAGCAATTGGTGGAAGTCGGTCAGTTTTTTAGTGTTTTCGGTCGTCTTGTTTTTCTTTTGTTGAAGGATCTGGTAAGGTTATCTTTCTCTTTTTTTGTGCTGCGAGATTAGGAGTATCAGTTGGAGTGTTTTCTGATATTTCGGCTCTGATTCAGAGTAGAAAATTCCAAAGGGGATACTTTGATTGTTGGATTTGGAAAATTTTCTGTAATGTTTTGGTAGGGATCAGTATCATTACATTTTTGTTCGTTGTTATTGTTCGACCCACAGTGTTTGACTAGATGCCCGTATCCTTTACAAATAAAGAAGGTACTTCTTTACGATGCGAGGAAGATCCTGTGAGTGGTTTCTACGTACTTACCAATTGACTCATTGAATTAACGTGGTTTTTTAGTCACTGTTTACATCAGATAATTACTTTGAAGGTAAATGAAGTGAAGCAAAATAGATTCAGTGTGCGTAGATATTTATTATTTTCGTATCTTGGGGCAGTGACTTGTACATCATGTTGATGGTGTTTACTCATAGCATATTTTTACAAGTTCCACAATATGTGACATGGAATAGAATTTTTTCCTCTATCGGAATCATTAAAACGTTGCAGCTCGATTTTTTAAGGCTGTTAGGAAGATTTCTCTATACCACATCATATATGATCATCTCAGAGTTTTTATGAAGTTTATATGAAAGAATAAACACTTAAGAATTTCGATTTCCAACTGATACCAAATACAATTCTTCCATCTTGATAATTTTCTTCGAAACTCATTTTCATGAATATAAAGGGTAAAAAACGACATACATTACGCAATTTCAACACACTCAAAAAAATCATAGCCACGTTTTATGGATTCCGTTAGATTATACATAGATTTAAGATTTCTGAGATGAATAACCGTTCTAAACAATTGTTATACCTCCACTGCAGATCGCATGCTTCTACTCTTCATCTGATTTCTATATTTCAAGATTTATTTATTACTCAACAAATAACTATATTTATTTTCCCCGTGCGATTCCATTTTTAGTATTCAAACAGTCTTTATTCTCATATCTTCAAAATTACTTATTCAAAATCCATTTGTACTAAAAGTAAAATAAGATAGTCCCTTTTCTGGATCCCAATATTTCAACCAACGAAATTTCGAAAATTTGAGTCTGCATATAATTTTATAGTAGTGCTCCTATTAGAAATCATAAATAATAACAGAATATACAGCAAGCAAAGTCATAGTAATTGAGTATATTTTGAATGAACTATGGCCAGTTTTAAGGTAGTCATTCCGTGAAAATCAACTATATTCTAGAGCGAACATTTTTTCACCAAATTAGACTTTTTTCTCTAGGAGGTATAATGTTAAGTAAAATTATTCAACATTTATTATTTTCCTTTGCTCTGATTATTGACCTTTTCGATGGGCATGTTGCGCAGGTACTTGACGCTGCCGTCCCGGGTCCAAAAGACCAAATTCCGCAGCAAAATGAACAAATAAAGGATACATGTACTCATTAAGATTGGTAACCATGTTTACTAGAACCATTCTTCCCTCCTCATCAAATAATGGGAGATAATGCTGACCCTCACCATAACCGACGGGAACTCCAATGTACCAACCATCATGTTCATGCAATTGAACATCACCGCCATTTATTGGTTCAAGAATCCTCTCATCATTCTCCATGTAACGAACATTTGGAGCGATTATCCTATGACGAGGCTCTACAGTAACTGACTGTAAAGACAATTCTGCAAGAAGAAGAAGAAATGTATGATTTTCAAACTGTTCGAAAAAAGGACAAATATGTTGGACTTCTTCCAACTTTACGCCGATACTTTGTTGCTTTTGAGAAAACATTTGTTTCATATTTTTGCTTTGAAATTTGAATGATTCAGAGGCTTCGGCAAGCCGTGAATTGATGTACAGTGCTTTGAGGCTCTGGTGCGGTTAAAAAGATTCAAACAGGGACATTGAGGGTCTTGAGTCGTAAAAGTGTAAAAAACTTAACACTTGGGAAGAAGTCTCCATTTATACGCCTGTTCTATATAAAGAACCTTCCGTCCAACCTGCACCGAAAGTATCTCTTCCCCAAGCAGGAAATGTGTAAGGAAAGTGTCTTTTTCGCCTGGATGCGAAACAAAAACTACGTATCCTCTGTTAATTTCCTTCATTTATTGAATGGTCACTGTTCTACTCTACACAAACATTACAGAGCCATAGAAGCGAAAGCAGATTTTATGGAAAATGTTGAAATTCGGTTCGAAGAAATAGTTAAAATTGTTTTATTTAGCATTTTCGAGAGTTGAACAGAGTTTGTTCCGCTTCAGCATGGCCATATTTCGATTCTACACAAACGTTTCAGCTTCATAGATTAGAGGCGTTGGTATGTGTGAGTGCGTGCGCATGGATGTTTGTTTGACTGCGTGTGTATGTATGTATGTATGTATGTATGTATGTATGTATGTATGTATGTATGTATGTATGTATGTATGTATGT
>WSXT02063736.1:0-12552 GCA_011762715.2 Neuroterus valhalla
AATAGGAGAAAAGAAGGGATGAAAAGTTATGAGGAGGCTGGTATTGATTAGGGGTGACCTAAATGCATGGGCTAGAGATCCGGGAAGAGATGTATAGGATGAAGCTGAGGAGGCGCTCATGAGTAAATCGAACCATAGAGAAACAGATCGAGAGGATATGATACTTCTGGACTAGATAGGAGGAGCCGGATGATTCATCTGCACTGGGAATTGTAAAGGGGATGAGCATGGTGAAGTATTATTCACAGGAAAAGAGGGGACCATAATAGACTGCATTTTAGCAGAAGAAAGGGTAAGAAAGCTAATAGTGGGAATGGAAGTGGGTAATGAGATAGGCTCCGAGCACTTCACAGTAATATCAAAATTAAAAGAAGGAGGTCATGGGCATTCTAGAGGTAAAAACGGGAGAGGAGAGGTAAGAAAGGAAAACATAATCCGTTGGGAGAGAGAAAAATTGGAGAACACAGAGAAAAAATGAAGCACATGAATCTCAAAGGTGTAAAAGAGAAAGGGGTTGACGAGATGATAAGAAGAATTTAGGGAGTGATTGGTAATGTAAAAGAGGTAGTAAGACCAAAAGGGAAGGGGGTCAGAGAAAGCAAAGGTTGGTGGAATGAGTAATGTAAAAAAGGTAAAGGAAAAATGGAGAAGATTTTAAGAGAATAGAGAAGGTGGGAGATCAGCAAAAAGGAGTTTAATAGGATAAAATGAGTATATGGAGGAATGTTGAACGAGGAAAGGCAGAAGGAGAAAGTAATATGTATGGAGAAGGTCGAGAAGCAGGAAAGGAAGGAAAAGTATAAATGGTTATAAATAGGAAAAGAAGGATGGGATCCAATGAGGGTATAAAAATGAGTAAATAAACGGAGTACTTCGAAGAGCGGTTGGGAAGGGAACGTAGAAAGGAACAGAAGAAAGCAAATAGAGATGGTAGGAGGAAACAGAAATCCTGGAAGCTCGATCTTGCGATTCCGATCTTTTTATGGTATCAATTTATTCAAACTCAGTACATTTACTGCTCATGAACGACATTGCATATTGTCATAATTTTACATTCCCCTTCGAAACATAACGTAATCTCCTGTTCTGGAAAAACACAGGTTCATAATTAGGCGATGAATCATTTTTTTTTCCTCTAAATCCTGAAATGATAATGTCATATATCTGAGGTATCTTCTGAGCTGTTATACGAAAGGGGGGAAGTTTTCACTATAAATAATGAGGCAATTTTTTGCGATAGCGACTGGTGTATCAGTTATGGAAAATCGGACAAGAATATTTATTTGTTTCGAATCATCCTCTTTCTTGAAGTTGGTGTCCTTCTTGTTGGAAAAGATGACGAATTTGCTGGCTATTCTGGGTTTCATCTTAGTCGTGTTCCCCAATCCTATTGGTGAATATGACAATTCATGCAGTTTTGAGTGTGTTTCAAATTTTATGTAAAATCATTCAATTTTCTTCGTAATTCGAAAGTTCTGTCGGAAATTTGTCTATTAGGTTAGAAAAATTCAATAATCTTATTACAAAATTTAACTAGTCATTTAAAAATTCATCTCTCCAAATGTAAATTCGAAAGATTCGTTGAATATTTACCTCTTCAGCCAAAAAAATTTGAACTTTCTAGCTGGAGGATTCAATAACTCTATCAAAAACTAAATTTTTGTAGGTAATTTATTCTAGCAGTTTAGATAGATAAAGTTTGCAAATCATTCATATTTTTCCACTGTGAAAGAAGTATCCTGTAAATCATTCGTCAGAAGATGTGACGAGGTCTATTTACAAAAGTTTCTTTATCTTCATAAGAGACACATTTTTTTACACACATAATCACTCTTCAAGATTGCCTTACATCATTCTTTTTTTTCCATAATTAAATTTGCTCTACGGAATCACGCAAAATCAGTATCTGATGTCATCAACAAATTTGTAGAAGCAAAGCAGAGACACAATACACTTCAGCACAAAACGCATTTAAATTGTATACATATATACACATAAAACTTTTATCCTAACGCGAAACGTAACGTGAAGGGGTATATGAAAGACTACGAGCGAGCGAGTGAACGACGAGTGATCGAGTGCTTCAGCATTTTTAGCGATTTGAGCGTTCGAGCAAGAGAGAAAGGGCGCAGTCTTATCTTGTTCTACTCAATTCCATTTATTCTTACTGTACAATTTGATCCACCTTATTCTATTGCGTGATTTTCGTTTCTTTTTTCTTTCACTCCTCTTCCACCTAAACCATTTCCTTTACCCAGTCATTCTTTATTACCACGTTCTCTTCCCAGCTCTCCCTATCTCTCATTCCTCTCATACAGCCTTCCTATAAATGTTACCATGTTTCTTCTTCCCATTCAGATATTCTGCACTTTCTTTTTTCCTTTTCTTCTCAATACATCCCTCCCCTGACCTCATTCCCCAATCTAAATCTTGCTATTCTTGTCCATCTCTCTTCTCCCTACCTCTTTTCCAAATACTTTGTAGTCCTTCCTCTTTTATTATCTTATACCATTTATTGTATTTTTATTCGGTAATCCTTCCCCATCATCCTTTTTAATGACTTTTCTTATCTTTCTCTTCTAATTCTCCACTGCCCTTCAATACCTAACCCCCTCTCCTTTGCCTTCTTCCAATATCGGTATCACTCCCCTCTCCTTCCATATATCTATCCAACCCTCTCCTCTCTATACCCTATTGCACATTATCCATGCCCATTCTTCTAGCCCGCCCCCTCCCATATTTGCATAATTCATTTGGAATTTCATCCAGACCTGGAGCTCTCCCCTCCCTCATTATTCCTAAAAAATTGATTATTTCTTTTCTTGTTATTTCCTCTTCCTGCTCTCTTTCTCTCCCTACTCTTCCGCCCTTCCTAACTTTATTTGCTACCCCTCCTAGCAAATCCATAAAATAATTTTTTCATTCTACCATCTCAATATCCTGGTATACCCTTTTCCTTTTTTTTCTTTCTTTACTGACTACTTTCCAAACCTCTTTTTCTGTTTTAGCCTTTTCCACCTCTTCTACAAACTTCCTATTCTCTCTTTTCCTTCTTTTTTTCTTTACATTCCTTATCCCATCCATTTTCGCCCCTCCCCCCAACTTCTATCTAGCTTGTTCCCTCTAACACTCTTTTTTTCTCCTATCATTATTTCCATCTCCTTGTTTGCAATTCCTTCCCCCATTTTCATGTCCATATTGTATCTTCAGTACTCTTTTTACCATCTAACGTCAGTAATAATGGAAGCTATTAGGATCTCCTCCTATTACAAGCTTGATTCCCTGCTCGCTTTCTTCCATTAGTTCTTTTGTCTGCTTGTTTTCTCCTGTATATCTCCGTTCACATACACTTCCACTATCTTCCATTTCTCTTCTCCCATCTTTATCTCTTCTACCAATATTCTTTTCATTTCTTCCTTCATCACTCTCCTATCCTCATCGGCTTGATATTCTTCTCTTCTTCCCTTCACCATTCCTTTCATTGCTCTGCCTTTCCTATTCCTCCTCTTTGCATTTTGACACTGCCAACTGTCCTCTTGGTAACCTTCCTCTTACTCTTTCCCATTCTTTTTCATCTAGCCACGTTTCCATCATCATTACGCCTCACGCTGCTCCAAATTCCTAATAAATTGTCTATCTTCCCTCTCCAATGCTGCTACATTCCAGTAACATATCTTCCATTCACACTTTTATTCCTCTCTTTTTTGCTCTTCATCCCGATTCCACCATATTTCTTGTATTCTTATTTTTCACAACTTAACCTACGTTTCCTTTCCGTTCCTTTTCTCCTCTTCTGCTATTTTTCTTAACTTATACTGCATATTCCTTTGTTCCCGTGTCCAGTCATCTTCGATTTTCTGCACACTAGGGTGGTCCAACAAATTGTTTTTCGAATTTTTATGCAGAACGCACGCAAATTTGTTCGGATCCACAAAAAAAAAATTCGTTTTTTTTTTGTTTTGAAAAAAAAAAATTCAGAGGTGCCGCAAGCCCCGTGAAGTTTAACACGTAGTATGTCCCACAAGAAAAAAAAGTTTCTGTAAATTTTATTCAGAAATCTCAATATTTGATGAATCGAGTTCGGAATTCAACATTTCTCTTCACAATTGGACACAGAATGAGAATAAAATATTACTTTTCAGAGTTTACTGTTTACGAGTTTTTGGCGCTAATTATGATTTTTTTTGCGCTTTTTTCAACGCAGAATGTTCCAAATACATGGGATATTACTTTATGCTGATAATTAGATGTTTATTCAAATTGTTTAAACAATTTATTATTGTTTTTAGCAACTTTCTCTTGGAAAGGGTTAGAGAGTCAAGGTTTTTTCTGAATTTTTTAACTTATTTTCAACGGTATATTAAGATCGAGGTAGTATTCAATTAAAGTTACCAAAAATAATTGTTTAAACAATATGTCATCATTCATAACAATATTCTCTTAGAATAATGCTACAAGATTGCGGTTTTCTCCTGAAAATTTACAACCTTTCGTCCACTTTTCACTTGAAGTGGGTAATTATTTTATGGAATTCAGCAAAAATAATTGTTTAAACCAATTGCGAATGTTCATAGCTATCTTCTTTTAGATTATTACTATAGATAGTTGCGGTTTTTTCCAGAAATTTCAAACTTTCTATCACTTCGATTAGAGTAAAGTAATAATTATTTCATGTTAAAAACAAATTATTTAAACAATTTATCATCATTGATAATAATATTTTCTTTACCTAATGATAGAAACTTGCGGTTTTTTCTGAAATTCAGAACTTTTTGCCCCCTTTCACTTAAAGTGAGTTAATATATAATTTAATTTCTTAAAAATAATTGTTTGAAAAAATTATTATTGTTGATACCTATCTTCTCTTAGACTAGTGCTTCACAGTTGCAGTTTTTTTCTAAACTATTGAGCATTTTATCAACTCCTCAGGTAGTGAGGTAATAATTAATGCGAGTTAACAAAAACGCCTATTTAGACAATTTATTATTGTTCATGACCATTTTCTCTTAGATAAGTGCTAGAAAGTTGTGGTTTTTTTCTGAAATGTTTAACTTTGCTATTTGCTAAGCGTAAAAAAATAATTTGGAATTGCAAATATTTCGATATAGCTCCCCTTTCTCCCTCCTACCCTGGAGGAGAAACCCCAAATTATTTTTTTAAGCTTTGTAATACATTTTCCGTTGTATCTTAAAACAAAACTTTTACAAGCCATTTACAGACCTAGACCTTCCACCTACTTTGGGATATTCCTCTCTAATTTTTATTTATTATTTGTTCACAGCTGAAAAGGTAGAGCAAAAGTTCAACATTTCAGAAAAAACCAAAACTTTCTAGCAATTATCTAAGAGAAAATGAGCATGAGAAATAATAAATTGTTCAAATAAGGAATTTTCCTAACTCGCATTAATTATTACGTCACTAAGTGAGAATTTGATAGAAAGCTTAAGAGTTTAGAAAAAAACCGCAAGTTTTGAACACTAGTCTAAGAGTAGATAGGTATTACCAATAATAATTTTTTCAAACAATTATTTTTGTTTAATCAGGTTAAATATTAACTCACTTCAAGTGAAAAGTGGGTAAAAAGTTTAAAATTTCAGAAACAATGATAATAAATTGTTTAAATAATTTGTTTTTCAACATGAATCAATTATTACTTTACTCTAATTGGAAAGTGATAGAAAGTCTAAAATTTCAGGAAAAACCGCGCCTATGTACTATTATTCTATATAGAGATAGCTATAAACATTCACAATTTGTTTAAACAATTTTTTTTGATAAATCAAATTACATAATTACTCGATTGAAGTAAAAAGTGGACATAAAGTTGTGAATTTCAGAAAAACCCACAACTTCGTAGAATTATTCTAAGAGAATATTGTTATGAATAATAACAAATCGTTTAAACGATTATTTTTGTGAACTTTGATTGATTTTAATCTCGCTCTAACTAAACGTTGAAAATAAGTTAAAAAATTGAGAAAAAACCTTAACTTTCTAAAGCTTCCCTAAGAGAAAGTTGCTAAAAACAATAATAAATTATGTGAACTATTTGAATAAACATCTAATCATCAGTAAAAGTAGTATTTGAAACAATCGGGGCTTGCAGAACCTCCAAATATTTTTTTTTCCAAAACAAAAAAAAATGAATTTATTTTCTTGTAGATCCGAACAAATTTCCGGGCGTTCTGCATGAAAATTCGAAAAAAAAATTTGTAATGCATTTTTGGACCACCCTAGTGAACATTCACGTGGGAAAAGGAAGTCCAGCTGTTTCTTTTCCTGGACCCCTAATTATTTCGTACCGTAAAAATCATGATGCAATAGGACTTTTTAATTTCAAAAACAATATAGGTAATAATTTTTATTAAATACTTATATTTACAGAATTATTTGAACCATGGGAAAGAAGAGCGCTGCACTACCGTACCTTCGAACTGAACGTTTATTTTTTCGAAAGTGGTTTAACTCATAAACTTGTGGATTTACCATATGAAAACTTTGGCATAGCAGTGGAAAATAAAGATGGAGTTAAATTCGCGATTGGAGCAGTCTTTTTTGATGATTTGCATCCATTCGCGGCAGTGATTGACGGTCGTTATGTGAGAGTTAAATTGAACCTCTCACATGGCTCCAATCAAATCGTACCAATTCGCCGAAGAGATCCTCTGAATGGGAGATTTTTCCATTACTATAAGTATGCTAGAAATATTCATAATGGCAGGCTTAACATAGTGCTCGGCAGGCCAATTCTGGGCTACACTGGCAGAACGTTTCATGCTGACACTAGAGTTCATATTATAGATGAAGTAGAGAAACGTTGATTAAGGAAACATTTTTCTTGAATCTGAACGTATTTGCATGATTTTTGGGTACAATCCTGTCAAAAATTATACTGTATGAAAGGTGGAATTCATCCCAACCCACGTATGATCCATCTCTGACCCGGGACTGGTCCAACCCTGGTCCTCATCATCATATTCCGTACTTTTTTTCTGTTTATTGCGTGAACCATAACCTGGAAGTATCAATCTTTTTATCTTAGCGTAGCAATAGTATTATCTAGGTTCATTAGGTTGAATATTAACCAATGTGATTAATGTATTATTTTCGCTTGTTCAATATCTCTGGGTGTATATACATCCAAGAATATGTCCATCTGAAAGATCTGATACAATATAATTACGTGAAAAACCATGCTAGGTTTCAAATATTTTATTCTTGAGTCTGTGTTATATCTTCTTTTAATTCAAATATCTCATTTAAATAATAAATAATTCCATTATACATTCGTTGTTAATGATTTGGAAACTCTTCTCTTAATCCTCATTCTACTCAATAATAAACAATTGTATTGCGCACCTCTTCCTCGAGATCATAATGTAGTACCCTCTACCATGTACCGATGTCGCCACTATTCACAGTTAAAATTTTTCGACTGTACTTCGTCTGCTATATTTCGTCATTCTTCTTCTTTATGCCGATCACGTCACATATCAGATTTTTAGCGCAGTTTAGTACAGTGCAGTGAAAATGAGTAAACACAGACGAGACTACTCATCACGAGATAAGGAGGAATTTCTTCGGTTAAAAGAACGCATAAGGCGTTTGGAGACAAAGTATGACTACCATCGTCGGGAAAAAAGACACAGTAAGTAAAATTATTTTGAGATTAGATTTTCCACGAGGCAGTATCTCATCACAGGTTAACCGTGACTTATTTACCCAGTACTTCGGTCTGCAACCGATGGTTAACTGTGGTCCAACTGATACGTATTTACACAAAATTCAGAAACGAGAACAGCACCTCTGCTAGGCGCTTGGTTCTCATATTTTCTCTTTGTCTATTCATTCTTCTCCTGCTCGGATTTGAAATGAAAGAACAGCACCTCTTCTAGGCGTCTGATTCTGATAATATTATCAAATATATTTTTTCTCTCTAATTCTTTGACCAGTATTTAAAATGATATCTGTATCTTATATTATTATCAGCTCCCCCATTTTGAAGTCACGTAACATCTCATTATGGACCTTCAATTCATTTATTTTTTCCATTAAATTTTGTGTTTAGGGAGTCGTTACTCTCGAAGTCGATCTCGACAACGTTATTACCATCGTAATCGCAGTTCAGATCGGAACTATAGTCGACATTCTCACCATCACAGCCCAAGTCGAAGCCACAGTCGACATTCATATTATCGGAGTCCAAGTCGAAGCTACAGTCAAAGTTCTCGAATTCGCAGTCCAAGTCGAGAACGGAGTCGACATTTTCAAAATCGCAGTCCGAGTCGAGAACGGAGCCGTAGTCGAAGTACAAGTAGTCGACGTAGTCTTCGCAATACTCATTCTAAAGATATGAACAGTGGTAAGAAAAACTCTGAAGATTCTTCTAAAAAACAAACAGATCCACAAACTCTCCCACCTCCTCCTCCTGCTGGTATCCCTTCTCAATCTGTGCCCCAAAATGCAACAAGCTCTGGCCACCCTGCTTCACCAGCCGAAATGGAAAAAGAAGAGAGCTTGGGAGAAGAGGTTCTCAAAGTCATTGGAGAGCGACTTATTCCAGACACGACTTTCGCACCTGCCATCTATACCGACCTGGCGATTAGGTTGGAGGAAGTTATCAGAAAAGGATTGCCAAAAGAAAAAAGACTGTCTTTATTGAAAAAATATTGTCTTCCAGAGAATGCTTTGTTTTTTAATCCTCCAAAACTAAATTTTGAAATTCAAGCAGATCTAAAACAAAAGGACGCTGTTATCAAAAGAGATATGAGAATCTCGGAAAAACAAGAGAGGATAACTGGGAGTTTAGCAGCTATAACGGATCTAATTTCAACAATCATAAAATCAAATGATAAAGAAAAGTTACCAGTGGTAGAGAACCTCAGCGGGGTTGTTAGACTTTTGTGTGACTTACAACATGAAGAGTCCCTCATTCGGAGGAATCTTATATTGAAAAATATCGACTCACCTATGCGAGATACGCTGAACTCAACGTGCACAGTTGAGTGGCTTTTTGGAAAAAATTTGGACGAAAGGGTGAAAGCGGCTAAAACTCTAGAGGTTACAAGCAAAAGTTTCAAACAGAAGCCTAATCACACGCAGGGTAATGATTCAAAAAACTGGAGGGGCCCGCCACGCCGCTTAACATATCAGCAGAACAACTCGAGCGCGACGTCGGGCGGGCAAAAATCATTCCAGAACCAGAAGCCACAGTGGATTCGCAAACAAACAATGCAGAAGAGGGGACAGCCTGCGAAGAGGCGCTATTAGATGTATCAGTAAGTATTCCAGAAGGTCGTCTTAAATTTTTTCAAAAATACTGGTCTGAGATAACCTCAGATACAACCATCCTGAGCTGGATTGAACGATACAAGATCCCCTTCAAATCAAAAGTTGTACAATGTAACGCACCTTCGGAGCCCTCGTGGACTCTAGAAGAACGGTCTAGATTATCTGAACAAGTAAAACTATTATTAGAGAAAGGGTTTATAAAACATGTTACACCTGTAGAGGGACAATTTCTATCAAGAATCTTCCTAGCTCCAAAACCAGATGGATCATATCGTATGATTCTTAATCTAAAAAACCTCAATTAGTTTATTAAAGTCGAACATTTTAAATTGGAAGACGCAAAAACGATTTGAAAATTAATTCAAAAAGATTGCTACATGGCTTCGATAGATTTGAAAGATGCGTTCCATTTGGTTTCAGTGGCGGAAGCAGACAGAAAATATTTAATATTCGAGTTTGAAGGTGCACTTTATGAATATGTTTGTCTACCTTTTGGTCTCAATACAGCCCCATATACGTTCACAAAAATTATGAAACCTGTCATGTCACATTCAAGATCCTTAGGTTATGTCTCGGTGATTTATCTAGATGATATTTGCTTATTCGGTTATTAATTCACATCATGTCAAAAGAATGTGGACGAAACATGCAAAATATTAGAGAGATTAGGATTCATTATCAATACGAAAAAGAATGAATTAATTCCACATACTAGACAAAAATTTCTCGGTCTAATTTATGATTCTGAAAAAATGACAGTTGAACTTCCAATTGAAAAAAGATATAAGGTTGAACAACATATTGCAAGGATTGAGAAGGTGAAACAATATAAAATAAGGGATTTTGCAGTTTTTATTAGAATGCTAGAATCTTGTTGCCCAACATTAAAATATGGTCGTGTTTATATGAAACTTTTCGAAAGAGAAGAAATTTTAGCTCTGGAAGGCAATAATGACAACTACGAGTCGTTCATGCCAATGCCTAAACGCTTAGTTAACGATCTTCAGTGGTGGAAGATGAATATAAAATCAGCAAAAAATAGGATAACAACTTTTAATCCGGCTATAGAAATTTTTACAGATGTGTCACTATCGGGTTGGGGTGCTTGCTGTAATCAACAGCGGATCCACGGGCACTGGAACGCTCAAGAAAGAACACAACATATCAATTATTTAGAATTAATGGCTGTCTTTTTTTGGGTTAAAATGCTTTGCGAAAAAATTAAAGAATTGAGATATTTTGTTAAGGGTAGACAACACCACGGCAATAGCGTACATAAATAAAAAGGGCGGAGTGCGCTCCACAAAATTAAGCAATTTAGCCAAAGAAATCTGAGAATGGTGTGAAAAGAATAATCTCTGGATATTTGCATCTTATGCACGTTCGCAAGACTACGCAATCGCAGACTTCGAATCCCGAAAGCTAGAACCGGAAACTGAATATGCCTTATCGAGAAAAGCTTTCCAAACTATTGTTCATGTTTTTGGCTATCCAGAGATTGATCTTTTCGCAACAAGAACAAATACTAAGTGTCAAAAATATGTCTCATGGAAAAAAGACCCAGGAGCTATTGCTGTAGATGCATTCACCATAAAATGGCAACCACATTTCTTTTACGCATTCCCTCCTTTTCCGATTATATTACGTACATTGGAAAAAATCAAATTCGAACAATCTAGAGGCATCTTAGTTGTTCCACACTGGCCAGCTCAAGCATGGTTTCCAGTATACCTTTCAATGCTCGGATCAAAATCTATTTACTTAAAACCTTTCATTAACCTTTAATCAACACTCAATAGGCAACCACACCCTTTGTGGGCAAGGATTACCCTGGTTGCCGGGATTTTATCAGGGAGGCCCTCAAAAAATATTAATTCCTGAAGGGACAATGGATATTATGCTCTCATCACTAAGCGATTCTTCGAAAAGGCAGTACGACTGTGGATTGAAAAAATGTTGGTTTTTTTGTAACAATAGTGATATTGATCCTCTCTTATTATCGATAACAAATGTACTAAAGTTTCTTACTACAGAGTTTAAAAAGGGTGCCTCTTATGGGTCTTTGAATTCTTTTCGTTCGGCAATCGCCTTACTCTGTGGTTCTGAGATAGGACAAGATCTGCAGATAAAGAGATTTTTTGAGGGTACTTCGAAGCTTCGACCACCTAATGCTTAATACGATTGTACATGGGATCCAGCGTTAGTCTTGAATACCATCCGCCAATGGGGATCGAATGACAAATTAACTTTGAAAAGGTTAACGTTTAAACTAGTAACATTGCTGGCCCTCATTACGGGTCATCAAATGCAAACCTTAGCACTTATCGATGTAAGAAATAACGAACAAAAAACCGATAGATTAGAGGTAAAAATTCCTGATAGGATCAAAACTTCGGCTGTCAATAGACAACAACCTACGCTTGTTATTCCGTTTTATATAGAAGATTTGACTGTATGTCCGGCAACTGCCCTCAGAGATTACTTAGATAGATCAACAGCGCTCAGAGGTTCGGAAAATAAATTATTCCCTTCGTTTAAAAAACCGTACAAACAAGTGACATCATCGTCCTTAGGCCGCTGGATAAGAAGTGTTTTATCCTCAAGTGGAATAGATACTGATCAATTCAGCGCACATAGTACTCGTCACGCGTCCACCTCAGCAGCGAAAAAAAGCGGTGTTCATATCGATCAAATGCGAAAAACGGCTGGATGGACGTCTACTTCACAAACTTTCGCAAAATTCTATAATCATGAATTAGTTGATGATCAGAGGCAGTTCGCCTTATCAATCTTGTGTAAAAAAACCTGAGTAAAAGATCTTGTATAAGCATACCTTGAGAAACTATGATTAAAGGAAAATACTTTACAATAAAATGTTCTGTACTTTACTAAAAATCAAAGCCGTAACAAACTGTGAACAGCTACATTATGATAGATTTAAGGCTTTCACGATGATCCATTATGAAAATGAAGTTGTTTCGGGTTTCGCTCGTGTACAAACTACAAATGTCGTCGACGTTTCGCGAACGTTACAGCTCGCATCTTCAGGACTGGTCTAAAACTGAGGTTTCAGGTGGTGATGTTATATATGCTCTCAACGATGCCTGTGATTGGTCAATGACCCCACTGTGAGGATTGGCCGAACCTAATTGGCCAAACCCGAAACAACTTCATTTTCATAATAGATCATCGTGAAAGCCTTAAATCTATCATGAAAGAACTCTACGGGGAGAGTTTCCTTACTAAAGTTAATAACTTTAG
>WSXT02063747.1:0-12551 GCA_011762715.2 Neuroterus valhalla
ACAGCATAGAATAGGCGGAGAGGAGAAGGTGGAAAGACGTAGATGCTCGAAGGCCGGCGAGCCCGTTGCGTGGTAACCACACGCTACCGAGGACGACGCGTAGCACATGACGGACCACATGCAGAAAATAAAGACCAAGCTGGAAAGAGAGCGGAACGCCGAAGCACGGCGTAGAAGCCTTATCCCCATTTCCCTGAAGTAATGCGTTAAGCGGTCCCGGGGAAATGGGTTGGCAGGAAAAGGAGTTTAAGGTTTAGTGGGTAGGTGCCGTTTGGCAAGTCCCACACTCACCCCCGTGTCTTGTGGACTGCGCGCCTGTGGGTGCGCCCTGCGTCTATGTACACTCTGTGTATAATTCTCGTAGGGTGCGCATATTGGGCTCGCGGTTCCCAAGACTCGAGGGTGGTCAGTGCATGAGCATTTTTCCGTTTTTTACTCCTTTAACAAAAAAAAAAAAAAAAACTACTACTACTACTACTTCTGGAATGATAGATTTTCAAATGTTCGGCTCGTATACACAGGTCTAGAGAGCCTCAAGGTAGAGGGTTGCAAACTTGCTCCGCGCTGATTGGTCAAAGTGAATCGCGGACATCTTGCACTCATACTAGACAGCCCCATTTGCCCCAAGCAGAAAAGTGGGAGAACCAGCTCAGCGCTGAATGGTTGAGGTGCATCGCTGACCAAGTTCGCAACTCTATACCTCGAGGCTCTCTACGCAGGTTCGGGGGCTCCCGTGGTGGGGGATGTTCCCTAACGTAAGCCAAAAAGTTTCGCAACGGGCCACTGACTGTAGTGGCGCATATGTCGAGTGTTTCAGGATTTAAAAATCAAAACAAACCACAGTCATCTAACCCACGGTCTAACCCAAGTGAACCAAAGATGTCTAAAGACGAAGTGTCAGCAAAATTCACACAATAATAAGAAGACCTGCAAAATGCCTAGTTGTTCTGCACCGAATTGTTGCATTTTAATATTTTTAGAAATTAGTTTCATGAAAATAATTGTGAATACTATAATTTCCATTTTTTCATTTGTTTTATTGTTTTCAATAATTCATCCATATTTTTCCAAATACCAGTCATATCTAGAACAAATTAATTTCTTGAGATTTAAATTTTTGAACTGCCACTTTCAGCACCCTACTATTACGCCACTACTGGGAGTGTCGATTTTCTGAATGAACCGGAAGCTTCAATAAGGGAACATCCCCTACCACGAGAGCCCCCAGACCTGTATATACGACCGTGCTGCATAACGAACGCTTCTCTAATGCAATATGTTTGATAAGTGGAATTACAGTACTACAGTAGTGAGACTTCCATGTCTTTTTTGACCAGATATTTGCTGCGCCAACAGAGCAATCTTCAGTTTGAACTCCAGAAAACATTCCCCCTCTTAACCCGCAGCCCAGCCCGCGAAAATTTGAAACAGTTGTTCCAATTGTTTCCCTTCTCTCACAATATTATTCAATTATGTATATTAAATTTATGGCAATTTTATAATTGAAGTAAGAGAAACAAATCTCCATAAGTCTAATATGAATAATTGAATGATATAGTAAAAGAAGGAAGACATTTCGAAGAATTGTTACAAATTTTCACATCTTCCACATAAAAAGCAATGCCGAAAAACGAGAAGGTAAATTGATTTAGAAAGTTATTACAGATATATAAAGAATGTTGCAGTAGTTCAAACTTTAAATTCAAACAATTCGAAACACAATAAAAATATAAACAATACAGATGCTTAAAGAGTGATTTGCGAAATCCCAGTTGGGAACACTGCATTCACTAACCTTATTTTCGAAGATGATTTCCTTACTAAAAAAACATAAAAAATAGAGATATATAAAATTACATAAAGATATAAAAAATATTGAAAATAATGTCCTAGGTGAAAATATGCATGTAGATTTCTGTACAGTTAGATGAATAAAGTGAATTTACGTAAATTTTTTCAACTGAAACAGGTCACAATTTATCAAATTCTTCTTTACTTACGCGTCAATTTTCTTTATTTTAGTCTAACTCATGAACCACTAAACCACCATTTCAATGAACAAAATTAGATTAGCAACGGCGAAAGCAATTCCTGGTCAACAAACTCAAGCAACGTTCACAAACTTTGAGGTTAGGAATGTAAACTTCACATAACGTCACAGAGCTCTTACTTCATCGAGCCCAACTGAAGATGGCACTGTCGTCACAGCAAATATCTGTTCAAAAAAATATATGGGAGTCGTACTACTGTGAGTGGAATTTTGGATTCCAGTAGTAGTATCAAGTTGAGGCCAAAAACAGGAGAAATCCTCATTTGAATTTTATATAACGGCGCACAAAGGTCCAGACATCGGAAAAGCTGGCCAAAAGTAGAAACTTTTTTATTCAAGGGTCTTTGGGATCACTGATTACGAATCAGGTATCAAAAATTTCCACAAAAAAAAATGTCGGATCCAATATGGTGGACGAGTATGCTGAATAATTTTTGTTTTTATTTCCAAATTGGTATAAGGGGTTTTTCAGGGTCGCTAATTACGGATCCGAGGTCAAAATTTCCAAAAACAAAATGGCAAATCCAAAATGGATGTCAAGTATGCTAAAGAAATGTTTGATTCAATCCCGAATTGGTAAAAAGGAGTTTTCGCGGTCGCTGATTGTGAATCTGAAGTGAAATATGTGTTTATACTCTCTCCCTGTAACGGGTTTGAGAGTCTCGGCATAACCTCCTCTCCATTCCTTTGCACACCTTACTTCTAACTTAGGGGTGACGAGGACCTACAGCTTAAGGTGGGTCCCGAACCACCGGAGCAACAGTAAAATTTTCAAAAACCAAGTGGCGTATCCAATTTGGCGGTCCACAGTGGTCCAGAAATCAGAAAAACTGGTCGAACTGTGAATGCATTTTTGGATCGGCCATTTTTTTTTTTTGAAATTTCGACTTCAGATTGAAAAAAATTATTCAGCATATTCGTAAGAAAATTTGGCCTATGTTATGAACATTTTCTACTTTTGGCCAGCTGTTTGGAATTCCGTACCACTGTGCACCAAAGCGAAATGTGCAACATTGTGCAGCTGATTTTCACAATACTTATAGAAAAAGATATTCTGAATACTAGAAAAAAAATCTGAGTATCTATGTAGCACGAGATGTTGATCGTGTGACGGTCACTGCAGAAGTGAGTTACAGAAATAACAGAGGCGCACTGTTTCTCATTTATTTGGTAATGAGTCCCATGAATAGTGCTCAAGATATTCTCATTCGAAAATATGTTGTACGGACTTTTTTTTCACTTTTGGCCAGATTTCTGTGGTTTCTGACCACTTGGGGGGGGGGGGGGATTAGATATCAGTCTCATTCTCTACGACAAATTGATGCTGTTGTTCTACTTTGAAGGAACATATTTTCAGATACATTTTTAGCATAATAAGAGGAAAGCAAATATACTAGTAAAAGAGAGCAGGGGCAAAATTAAAACGGAAAAAGATACGAAAATACAAAATGATTTTGAAAGAAATAAGGAACTATTCTGGAAATGGGTAAAGAAAATTAGAAAATAAAATACTAGCACTGAGGTAGTCGGAATTAAGAATGCTGGCGACGAAATGGTATGGTATTCGGACAAAGTAAAAGACTGTATTCGGGATTTTTTCAAGAAGCTGTATGGAGGTTAACCTGCGGAGCGTAACAACAGTGACACTGACACGGATAGTCACTTCCGATGTAGGTGGCGGAAGCAGAATCGGTATCGAAAAAATTATTTCTATAATTAAAAAACCAGAGAATGGTCAGGCTGCCGGTGTAGATGGTATTTACTCTAAAATGCTCAGGTTCGGTGGCGGAAACTTGTTTGTCTGGTTGTGTGAATTTATAAATATGTGTGCTGTGAAAAGCGAAGTTCCGAATGATTGGAGATAGGTGATCATCGTCTCAATCTAGGAGGAAAAGGGTGATCAAGGCGACTGCTATAATTATAGAGCGAATAGCCTTCTAAGTAAAGATATTGAGCTTGAGGCAGATCACGGAAAAGAGCCTCAGAGTAAACAAAAAAGATTTCTATGGATTTGTTGATCTGGAAAAAGCTTTCGTCAAGGTAAATCGAGTTAAACTTTGGGATGTCCTGAAAGGATATGGAGTGACTAGGTGGCTTCTGAAAACCATGCAAGCAATATACAGGGTGTCTAAAAAGTTCCGGTACGGTTGCAATCGATTGAGCCGAAAATTCTACGTTCAGGTACGTACTTAAGTCATAGGTCAATTGTAACGTTCAAGGTCAGTTAGAGGTTATTTGAAATTAACTAAGTTTTCCAAGAGGTCAGTGCAATTCCTGAAGTGAATTTCAAGGTTTTTTCAAGGTTTTTTTCAAGCATTTTACGTTTACGTACAGCATTACCCAGAAACGACGACGTGGCCGTAGTAAATCCTGTTCCCTTTGGGGTGCTTGATTAGCGTGAGTCCCCTTGCCTCTCACATTTCGGGGAGCTGATTAGCGTGAGGCCCCCTGCCTCTCACGTTTCGAGATGCTCCAACTGACCTTGAACGTTATGATTGACCTATGACTTGAGTACGTACCTGAACGTAGAATTTTCCGCTCTATCGATTGCAGATTTAAAAAGAGGGGGTTCTCATTTGAAAAAGAAATTTGACCTTCAAAAAGCCATGAAGGTCAACGTCGAGGTCAAAATGAAGGTCACCATTGAATTTCTCGTTAAAATTTACTTCAGGAATGAGTTTCATTTAATATGTGGTTTAATAATTGAAATTTGCAGAAAAAATTCTTAAATTTTTGCAATTAAGGTCCCTCACATTTCTAATGAGTAAAATAGAGAAGGATGCGATTTTGAATGCTTTTTTCTTAATAGTTAATTTTCCCATTTTCATCAGAGATTTTTTTTTGGATTCTACAAGATTATTAAAGCAACTTTCTGAATTTCCTCCAAAAATGAGAACTTCAAATTTTGGTCGCACAAAAAATGATGAAAAATAGAAAATTCAATTTTCGAAAAACAGTTTTGGGTTTATCTATCGAAAAAGCTTTTTGGAAAATTGAAAATGCGCATTTCTGCACAAACTATGCAAGATGGAAAGAAATGTTGGGGAACAAGAATATTGGTTTCTAAAGGTCTACAAATTTTATTCTGCTCATTCTTCTTATCAGATGCATTGTTTTGCGTTTAAGTCGTGGAAAATGAAGGTAAAAATCGAAAGCCTCAATTTTTAGAAAAAATATACAAGAAAGAAAAATTGCTGAAAAGCGAAATTGGTATGTATATAATTTATTCTCATCCCCTCTAAGGCCTAAGGGCCATCATTTCCTTTAACATACGTTACATAAGTGCCTTTCGCTAATTATTTTACCCTTAGCATAAGGCTTAAAAACAACTTTTCCGGCTTATCACTATTTTGTTATCCTATGCACGCATGTTCGAGCTTTCAGGGCTTTCGTTTCCTCTTACCATATTTTCATTTCATAGTTTTTCTCGAAGTTTACTTTTTGAATTAATTTAATTCCTTCTAACTGGACAAACCCTTCGCTTTTTCTTCTCTGAATTCTTCCAGTCTCCTCATCCATTCTACTCCCTGACTCCACTTCCCTCCAGTATTCCTCTCACACAATCACTCACACTTCTGCTTCCTCCCTTTCTCCGTTACAAACTTTAGCACATGTTCTCACGACTCCTTTTTATAACCACACATTCCACAAATTTTCTCTTGTTCATCCATTCAATATCGACATGCTCTCGTTCCCTCCCCCATTCTGAACCGTAACACTCTATTTAACTTACTCTTCTTTTTTGACTTTGTTAGGTAGGATGGTTCCCTGACCCATTTGACCATCTTATGCCACTTGTTCTGTCATTCCATAATTTCCCTCCGTCTTTTCTCTCCATGTCTCACCAACATTTCCATTCCTATTTCCTGCCATTCTACACTCCTTTCATGAAAATCTCATTCTTCCCTCATTCGCTGTCTCTCTCGATCCCTTTTCGAGCCTTCTTTATTGCCTCTCTTCTCTCTCAACCTAATTTCCTCCATGCACGCTTGCGGGATTTCGCTTCCCCCTTCCCTCTTCAGCTTCTCTTCAAACTTCCATGCTCTCTTACTTGCGGAACTACCATTTTCTCTCTACCTAGTTCTTCCCTCAGCATATATCCTGGACAATTCCAGCTTACCCCCAAAACCCACCTCAAGAATCTTTCGTGAAGACTTCCCACTCCTTTTTGCTCCTTCCACCCTCAAACTTCTACTCCATAGCACACGACTGCCCACACTAGCACATCATACATCCATATTCGCATCCTCCAATCATCCTTAAACCATCTCTTCCCTATGCATCATACTTGTCCTATTATTTTACTCGCACACTCCATCCTTTTTCTTACTTGCAGCTCGTTACCTACTCCTGATTCAAACCAAGACCCTAAGTGACAGAATCCCTCCACTAGTTTAATTGTTTCCGTTAAACTTCCACTTTACTCTTCCATCCTCTGCTGATAGTACCACATCATCCGCATATGCTCAAGAGTAAAGCTTACTGCTACCTAAGATCGTACCTCCTTTTCCTTTTTTATTCAGCTTTTCCTCCAAGTTTGACAGCATAATACTGAACAACAGGTTACTTATTGGGAAACCTTGCCTGAGTCCTCTATTGTCCAGAATTCCTCTCCATTTCTTATTTCCTATCTTCACTCTGAATCTGGTCTCCACAAATATTTCTTTTATTTTTTTTATCAAATCTTCATCTACTGCCCTTTATTTCATTACCTGCTACAACCCCCTCCTGCCTACTGAGTCGAATGCTGCTTTTAGGTCCACAAACAAGGCCACCAGTTTCCCTTTTTTCCGTCCCAAGTTTCTATTCACTAGATAGTTTAGAACGTAGATGTTATCAGTTGTTCCCATTCCTTTCCTGAAACCCGTATGGTTGTGTGGGATACTTCCTTTCTCTTCTACCTAACTCTCTAGCCTGTTTCTGAGCACTTCCGCATGGATCTTTCACCTGACCGACATCAGAGTAATACCGCTATAATCTCCACCTTTTTTCCGTCTTCCTCTTCTATTAGTGGAATCATTGATCCTGTCCTCCATTTTTTAAGCCGTCCTCCTTCTCTGCATACTTTGTTTCGAATTCTCCACATCTCTTCTCTTATTCCTTCTCCACCCCCATATTTGAGAGCTTCATTTTCCATGCCATCTTTTCCTATAGCTTTATTTCTTTCCAGCCTTTCGATTGCATCGTTTACTTCCATCCTACTTATATCGTTTTTATTTTCACCTCCTTCCTCTATTAACTTCTTCTCTTCTTCTCTAAGGTTTCTTCCCTCCTCCCTCCTCCCTCCCGAACAGTCTCATACCTATCGTTCCTTGATTTCCAGTCCACGCATTCAGGCCACCCCAATCAATACCAGCCCCTCTCCTTTTTCTTCTATCCATCTCCTTACAACTTTCCATCCCTCCTCTTCCCCTCTTCCCCTCTTCTCCTGTAAACGCATACTACTGCTACTCTTTTGACCCGTACTTTAATTCTTCTCATCATGACTCCATCCTCTGTTTCCCCCTCATTCTCTACTCCCTGATCTTCCACAAGATTCTCTCTTACACCTGATACCATGCCACTCATACCTCTCCTTTTCTCGTGTTCTTTTCTTGCTTCTTGCATTTTCCAAACATACCTTCTTGGTTGCTTCCTTTTTATTCCCTTTCGGTCTTTTCCGTACACGCATGTCCCACTCAACATTATTACGTGTCACTTTTCCGTATCTTCCCAGATAATTTTATCCTCATTTTCTGATCCTGAAACATTCCAGAACGCTACACTACCTACCTCATCATCCTGTTTCGCTCCTCTGATCCTTCTGTTCAGTCTTTTTTCTCTTTTGTGAACACCACCGCGTTCTCCACACTTTCATTCCGTTGAACTCTTCGTTCCTTTCTTCCTTGCCTTGTTTGATAGGCTTCTAATTCTCCTTCTTCATCCCTAATCCTCAACTTTCCGTTTACCCATATTCTATCCCTCCCTGTTATAGACTAACTTGATACCTTTCCTTTTTCCTTCCTATGCACTCTACCTTATCACCAATTTTCTACTCCTCTTCTGCATCGTCATATCATCTTCGATTCTCTCTGTTCTTCTCTGCAACAATTCCTTTTTACCTATTATTTCAAATCTATAATCCTTACTTCCTAGTGTCACCAAACACAGGCCTTTTTTCCCTTCCTCAATTCTTCCTATTTTCTTCACTGTTTCTACCGTTACTTTCAATCGGTCTTTCTATATATGTTAATCTCTTATGTACAATCTCATTCCCTACCTGCCCGTCGCCCCTCCCCTTCATTTTTCCCCTCGCTTGCCACTGCTGCCAACATTTTCTACTCAGTCGACCCTTCAACATTCTTTACTCTTTCACCTAGTTCCTTTATAACCCTTTCTATGCTACCCTCCTGCTCTTTCTGTCAGTTCTCTATAGCTTCCAGTTTCTCTGATTTTATCTTTCTCCCATCGCCATAATTCGTCCCTCTCTTCCAATTTCTTCCGCAGTTCCCGAACCTCCTCTTTCAATTCCTTACCAAGAACCTCCGTTCTCTGACATATCTTCTCACTTAGTTCTCTAAACATTTTCGCATTTAAATTTTCATCACCCCTCTCCCTTTCTGGCGTTTATCTCTTAACTTTAGTTTTCTTAGATTTTGCCCCCACTATATCTTTGTACTCCCCTCTTTTCCTATTTTCTTCAGTCGACCTTTCCCCTCTCGCTACCCATTTTCTCGTTACTGGTCACGCCACTACCTGGCGGACCTGATTTAGTTGCCGCCAGCCCCCCCCCTTTTGTACCTTGCATTTCTCTTGGTAGTTCCCCCTCTCTCTCACCTTCTTCCTCCTTCTTTTACCCACTCACCTGCTTTTCCATTTTCGGGTCACTCTCCTCGCTTGTGACGCTTCTTTATCGCCCGCTGACTGGAGCGACTGGACTACGCAGTACAGACATCTCCTACTTACCTACTGAGTACCTTACGCAACGTTGACGAAACTATCAACCATCTCCTCTGGAACGTATCCAAAAAACCACCCCCTCGCTCATATTTTCTTCGGTTCCTACATTTTTATTTCTTGCTGCTACATCCGATGGCGCTCGTTTGCTCGCTTTCATTGCCTTTTCTTCCTCGCTTTGCCCCCCCCCCCTTTTCCCTCCATTTCCCCCGCCTCGCATTGCCAAACTCTGCCTCCGCGGTTACTACCATCTCTTCTAGTAATTTCTCCTCATACTTAAACGCCTGGCTACCTGTCGAAATTACCAAACTCGTTCTCCCTGTCTCCCTTCTAAGGATACAGCTAGGTGTACTTCTATCCAAGCCCAGTGCGCACCCGATAAAACTCTCCTGAACCCTAGTTAGCTCCTCGCTTTCCTTTCACTCCCACACATCCACTCGATACAGTAGCACGCTCATCACTAGGGAGTCAAACAGCTTCACTTTCCTTTCAATGTCATCTGCAAGCAACCTCTTTTCCAATCACAACACCTGCCTTATCACAACATTTGCCCTCCTTACCCTCTCCTTTATATGACCATTCACTCCCCCGTTCCCCCGCAATAGGAAACCCAGGTACACAAACTCTCTCACCTCCTGCACGACCATCCTCTTTCATTTCTAACCCCCCCTCTTAGACCTTCCTCCTCCTTTCCTGAACACCATGACCTTGAATTTTCTGCATTTGACTCAAATTAAGCCGACACCCTTGCCTCGATCCCTCATCCATCCAGTAACCCTCTGAAACCGTGTCCCCTCTTCTAACCCTATCTTTTGTCTCTTCGTCCACCCCTCTTACCCTTTCGACCAGACCTTTCTCTACTCCTCTCTCTCCAATCGCCTCCCAGAACCCTCGCCGATCCACCGATAGGGAAGTACCTTTTAGATCTACGAGAAAAGGTTACACTTCTGACCCCTTCTTCACTGCTTCTCTATCCAGCACGTGCTGCGAAATATAAATATTGTCTTTAGTGCTCCTACCCGCTTTGAATCCTGCCTGAGTCTCCGGCAATATGCCGTTCCCCTCGACATCATTCCGTAGCCTCTCCGCTGAAACCATTGCGTACACTTTTGTATTCCGTGTTCATCCATATGATTTCTCTATAATTTTCCTTTTTATCTTCCCTTCACTCTCCCCAAAACCCCTCCACACGTCCCCCGTGGTCTTAACACTTCTCAACTCCTCTCCCAGCTCCTTCTCATTCCGCGGATCCATCAATCCACTTCTTGTACTTCCTTTTCACCTTTCTCTTAATCTTTTTATATTCCCTATTCTGCCACGATTCACCATTCCCTTCTTCTTCTTTCTTAATATTTTCTTTCGCACACGCCCTGTCACCTTCACTTTTATATTCCCCCCATATCTCCTCTACCGGCTCCCCTTCAAAAGTCACTTCTCCTAGATGCTCTCACCTTACTTACAAATGTATGCTCTTTCTCTTTGTCCCCTGTTATCATCCCATTTGCGACCGCCTACCCTCTATCCACCATCAAGTCTCTTAAAATCTCCCCATTCTTATTCATGAACGTTTTCTTCGATTTCCTTTCAAAACATTCCCCATCCCTGTAGAGACCCCTTCTCTCCCCAATCTCGCATTGAAATCCACCTCCCTCCCCCCAAAATACCACCATTCCCTCCTCTCTCACCTATAACATCCTCCACCCTTTCTTAAATCTCCTTCATCCTATCCCTATTGTACACAGTCACAAACTTGCACGTCATCCCTTATATGTTTAGAAACCTCATTTGCACCCCTTGCCCCTTGCCCCTCGACCCTACCATGAACTCCATCCACCTTGGTTCTATTGTACTGCACTCCTTGGCCTCTATCCACGTGATTATCAGCCCAACCACATCAAATCTCTGCAAAAATCTCCGAAAGTCATCATCTTTCTTCTTTATCCGTGCTAAATTCCAAAAGAGCACCTTTATCACTCCACTACCCTGCAGTTCCCCTAGCCCCTTATTTCTTATGAACTAAGTCCCTCTGCATTTCTCTCAACTCCTCTATCTCCTCATCACAAACCAGCATTTCCCCTCTATTCTTATTTTCTGATATCCTCCGTCGCCACGCTCCCTTTACTCCTCTCCTTTCTAGCTCTGTCATTCAGCAGTCTTTGAATTTCTCTCTCGTTCCACGTCAGATCGTGATCGATGTATACCTTCTTATCCCTAATCCTCCATTCACTCCGCATCACCGCTAACTCATCTTCCCCGTTCCCTGACTCCACCACCTCTACTTTATTACCCTTTTTTCCCTCAAGCCTTACTTTAACTACCTTGCCATCTTTTGTTTGCCCTTTCCTTTCCCTAATATCCTCTTTCACCTGTTTCATCTCATATCCTTTCTCCTTCCTTGCTGACACAACCACTTTCTCTAATCCTTTTACTTTCTCCCTCAGCACTTTTATCTCTTTTTCCTATTTCTTGAAAGGACTTTCTACAACGCTTATGTTAGACTCTCTAGATTATTTCTCTTCCTCTTTTGAAGCAAGAGGTTTTCACCTTCACTTGCACTAGACATTGTATCACTAGCCTTTTCGTTACCCTCGCTCACCCTGCTCATCTCAATAAAAGCTTGCATATCTTCCAAATTGTTCTTCGATGATTTGAATGTGATCTTCATTTTTATAAGGAAATAACTACCAAAAAGTTTATAAAAGTGTGAAAATGTACATAAATGCTGTCGATACTCCAAAGCGTTTTAAGATCAGATCTTGTGATTTGAAACTTCTCAATATGGCCGATTGCCGGTGTAAGGCAATTCTAGTAAGCGAAGATTCCAAAAGCAAGAAAGGAACATAAAAAAGGGAAAGTTATAAGCAGGTGAATTAAAGAAAAAGAAGAGGGGCTGGTACTGATTGCGGGTGACCCAAATGCATGGACTGGAGATCAGGGAGGAGGGGTATGGGAGATGAAGAGGCGGAGGAAATCGAAACATTAGGAAACATATCGAAAGAGTAGGATACTTCTGAACCTGATGAGAGGGGCAGAATGGTTTATTTGTGATGGAAATGCAAGGATTCATGGGGATGGTGAAATAAAATTCACAGAAAAAGAGGAGATCGTAATGAGAAAGGCTCTGAGCATGTCTCAGTAATAGCAAAATTGAAAGGAGGAGGTCATGGGCATTCTAGAGATGATAAGGAAGAAGAACGAAAAGAGAGAAAAACATGAGGCACTGGGGAAGAGAAACACTGAAAGAAATCCGGAGAAACAATGAAGAATGAGAATCCAAAAGATATATAAGAGGAAGGGGTAGACGAGATAAGAGGAAGAATGGAGGGTGTGATCGATAGAATAGAAGAGGCTGTAAGACCAAAATGGAAGGAGGGCATAGAAAGAAGAAGTTAGTCTAATGAGGTATGTGAAAAAAGGAAAAGAGAAAATAGATGAGAGTGTAAGAAAATGAAGAAGAGATGAGATTGGCAAAAAGGAGTACAATTGGGGAAACAAGAGCATGAGGGAATGCCAAAGGGGAAAGGTATGAGGAAAAGGAAATATATCGTATTATTGTCTTTAGTGC